>CM019909.1:29775477-30000477 GCA_009764595.1 Geothlypis trichas | reverse complement strand
AATGTGAAACCCACGTTCCATCCTGTGCTTTTCCACATGTTTGGGTTTCTCCATGGGCAGAGTCAGAGCTCCGGGGGGATGTGAGGAGCACAGGGATCCCCTCAGCCCTAAAGGATCCCACAGACACAGTCAAGGCTGGTTCCTGATCCCTTTTCCCACTCCCTGCAGGAACAGCAGTTTTGGGAAGCAGAGCTGTTCATCCAGCTCCTCTCAGCCTCCAAATCCAGCTCCTCCCACTGTTCACGGAGGCAGGACACAAACACAGAGTGAAACCCAAAGCAAATCCCAGAGAAATCCCAGGAACAGCACATCCCACTGTCCCAGCTGCTTCTTCCTCACTTCCACCACAGCACCAGAGCAGATTTTCCCTCCTAACAAAATGGGGATCCTGAAAATGTTCAGAGATAAACCCCAGGCACCCCAGTCCCACACACACAGCCAAGGCTGGTTCCCCATCCCATTTTCCCACTCCCTGCAGGAACAGCAGTTTTGGGAAGCAGAGCTGTTCATCCAGCTCCTCCCACTGTTCACAGAGGCAGGACACAAACACAGAGTGAAACCCAAAGCAAATCCCAGTGAAATCCCAATTACAGCACATCCCACTGTCCCAGCTGCTTCTTCCTCACTTCCACCACAGCACCAGAGCAGATTTTCTCTCCCAACAAAATGGGGATCCTGAAAATGTTCAGAGATAAACCCCAGGCACCCGAATTGTGAATTACTGCAGAAGCTTTTCTAAGGAAAGGGATGAAGGAGATCATCTGATCCCACAGGGAATTACATCATTTGTGAGCTGGGACTCAAACTGGATTCTCCTTCAAATCCATGAGCACTTCACAGGGAGAGGCACCGACTCAGACAGGGTGACAGCCACCAAAAAAAAGTGACAATCTCAGGTCTGGCTCTCCCAGGAGGAACAGATGGGCTCCTGCTTCACATAAAATCATGGAGTGCTGTGGGTTGGAAGGGAAATTTAAATTCATCCCATCCCACCCCATCATGGGCAGGGACACCTCCCACTGTCCCAGGCTGCTCCAACCTGGCCTGGGACACTTCCAGGGATCCAGGGGCAGCCACAGCTTCTGTGGGCAATGAGAAAGGAGGGAAAGGCTGGAACCCTTCCAGATGGAGTCACCCCAACACCTCCCCGGGCAGTTTATTCCAATGCCTCTCACCCTTCCAGGGAAAATTTGTTCCCCAATATACAACCTGAATCTCTTGTGGGGCCATTCCCTCTCCTCCTGTCCCTGTTCCTTGGGAGCAGATCCCAAACCCCTCCTGGCAGGAGCTGTGCAGAGCCACAAGGGCCCCCTGAGTCTCCTTTGCTCCAGCCTGATCCCCTTCCCAGCTCTTCAGGGATTCTCCATTCCCTTCCCAGCTCCTCAGGGATTCTCCAGCCCCTGCCCAGCTCCTCAGGGATTCTCCAGCCCCTTCCCAGCTCCCTCAGGGATTCTCCATTCCCTTCCCATTTCCCTCAGGGATTCTCCAGCCCCTTCCCAGCTCCTCAGGAATTCTCCAGCCCCTGCCCAGCTCCTCAGGGATTCTCCATTCCCTTCCCAGCTCCCTCAGGGATTCTCCAGCCCCTGCCCAGCTCCTCAGGGATTCTCCATTCCCTGCCCAGCTCCTCAGGGATTCTCCAGCCCCTGCCCAGCTCCTCAGGGATTCTCCATTCCCTTCCCAGCTCCTCAGGGTTTCTCCAGCCCCTTCCCAGCTCCTCAGGGATTCTGCAGCCCCTTCCCAGCTCCTCAGGGATTCTCCAAACCCTTCCCAGCTCCCTCAGCCTCTCCTGGGCCTCCAGCCCCTCCCCAGCTCCCTCAGCTGTTCCAGCCCTCCTGGGACACATCCCTAAGAATTTCCCCTTTTTATCACTAATTTGCTGAGGAAAATGTTGTTCTTTTCTGTGACCTTTTCCCGTTTCTTGTGAGCAGCAACAGCTCAAGTGCTCTGCAGAGCTTCTGGCAGCTCTGAGAAATTCCCTCCTCCTCAGCAAACCCAAGCTGTTCTCATCTCCAGCAAAAGCTGGGAAGATTTCACAGAGCTCTGCAAAACATAAGCAAGGGCATCTATTAGCACTAATGGCTGGAACTTGGGGAAAAGGATTCAGAAAAGAGGGATTTCATGGAATCATGGAGTGGTAAAGAGGGATTTCATGGAGTAGTAAAGAGGGATTTCATGGAATCATGGAGTGCTAAAGAGGGATTTCATGGAGTCATGGAGTGGTAATGAGGGATTTCATGGAGCCATGGAGTGCTAAAGAGGGATTTCATGGAGCCATGGAGTGCTAAAGAGGGATTTCATGGAATCATGGAGTGCTAAAGAGGGATTTCATGGAATCATGGAGTGCTAAAGAGGGATTTCATGGAATCATGGAGTGGTAAAGAGGGATTTCATGGAATCATGGAATAGTAAAGAGGGATTTCATGGAATCATGGAGAGCTAAAGAGGGATTTCATGGAGTCATGGAGTGCTAAAGAGGGATTTCATGGAATCATGGAGTGCTAAAGAGGGATTTCATGGAGTAGTAAAGAGGGATTTCATGGAGTCATGGAGTGCTAAAGAGGGATTTCATGGAATCATGGAATCACAAAGATGGATTTCATGGAGTCATGGAGTGGTAAAGAGGGATTTCATGGAGTGGTAAAGAGGGATTTCATGGAATCATGGAGTGGTAAAGAGGGATTTCATGGAATCATGGAGAGCTAAAGAGGGATTTCATGGAGTAGTAAAGAGGGATTTCATGGAATCATGGAGTGCTAAAGAGGGATTTCATGGAGTGGTAAAGAGGGATTTCATGGAGTCATGGAATAGTAAAGAGGGATTTCATGGAATCATGGAGTGCTAAAGAGGGATTTCATGGAATCATGGAATGCTAAAGAGGGATTTCATGGAGTCATGGAGTGCTAAAGATGGATTTCATGGAATCATGGAGTGACAAAGAGGGATTTCATGGAATGACAAAGAGGGATTTCATGGAGTCATGGAATGACAAAGAGGGATTTCATGGAGTCATGGAGTGCTAAAGAGGGATTTCATGGAGTCATGGAAAGGTTTGGGTTGGAAGGAACCCTAAAGCTTATTCTAACTGCTGCCATGGGACACCTTCCTGTCTCCCTGGTGGCTTCAAGCCCAATGTCCAGCCTGGCCCTGGACACTGCCAGGGATCCAGGGGCAGCCACAGCTGCTCTGGGAATTCCATCCCAGCCTCTCCCCACCCTCCCATGGAGGAATTCCTTCCCAAGATCCCAGCTGCCCCTGCCCTCTGGCAGCCATTCCCTGTGTCCTGTCCCTCCATCCCTGCCCAAAGTCTCTCTCCACCTCTCCTGCAGCTCTTCCAGGCCACCCTGAGCTCAGCCCAAAGCTTCTCCTCTCCAGATGAACATTCCCAGCTCTCCCCTGCTCCATCCCTGGGGCCATCCTGGAGATGGAGGGTCCAATCCCATGGATGCAAGGGATGGAGTTTGATTTTCCTGCCCAGTTGTTAAAGACCAGCTGCCAGCTCATCCAGTGTGAAATCCACAATTTACAGAAATCCCTAAAACTCATCTTCATGTGCAGGTTTGGGATTCCCAGCCTCTGCATTCCTTCCAACAGCTCCACATCCATCATGCTGGATTCCATGGGTTGGATTTTCCCTTAGAGCTGCCACAGCCTTTCTCATCTTCTGCCTTTGCCATTCTCATCTTCCACACCTTTGCTACCTGAGACCACCAGCACCATCCAGATGGAGAAGGGATTTTCCCACTTTGGCCTTTCTCCCAAGGTTCTGGAGAAGTGATTCCTCCACTCTGGTCTCTCCCAAGGATCTAGAGAAGGAATTCCTCCACTCTGGGCTCTCCCAAGGCTCTGGAGAAGGAATTCCTCCTCTTTTGCCTCTCCCAAGGTTCTGGAGAAGGAATTCCTCCACTCTGGGCTCTCCCAAGGTTCTGGAGAAGGAATTCCTGTCATTTGGCTTCTCCCAAGGCTCTGCAGAAGGAATTCCTCCACTCTGGTCTCTCCCAAGGTTCTGGAGAAGTGATTCCTCCACTCTGGTCTCTCCCAAGGTTCTGGAGAAGGAATTCTCCACTTTGGTCTCTCCCAAGGGTCTGGAGAAAGCATTTTCCCACTCTGGCCTCTCCCAAGGCTGCCCTGAGCTTTGTCCTAATTGCCAGGCTGAGTTTAAAACCTGAATTTGTTGGTTTAAGCCACCAGGCATCAGGATACAGTCACAAATTTATCTCCAGGAATAAATCCAACCAATTTTTTTGCTATAAAACATGGCAAAGGCAGGATGATCTTTGTCGGGGCTTGAGAAAATTCCAGCCAAGTTGGGCATGGCCAAAAATTTATCTTGAAATAATTTCTCATTAAAATTGTGCCTCAGCTTTAATTAGGAGGCTCCTTCCCAGGATATCAGCAAGATTGCAAGGACTCCTCTTTCTCTGGAGTCACTCCAAGCATTAAATGGGAATTTCCCAGCCAGTCTTTCCCAGAAATTCCAGGAATTCCTGGATTTCCTGCAGAGGGGACAACCAGGTTGTCATTTCTCTTCATTTCTTTCAGTTCCAATTAAAATAATAAATCCATGTTTTGCTGTCCTTAGGGCCGAGGTGCTCTGTAGAATTCCCATGAAAACACAATTTTCACATTTTAACCGATTTTTTTGGTGACATTTTCCCAAATTTTCACAGATTTATTTCTCTTGAATTCTCACTAGCCCGTTTTGAATAGGAAACTTCCAGACAAATATTCACAGCTTGAGCAGAAAAAAAAATTTCTACTTTCCTGATTGTGTCAGGGATTTTTAATCTTATCTTTCTAAAAAGCTCATCTCCTATGGTGCAGAAATGAAGTGAAATGAACAATCAGCTCTGACAGCTCCAAAGGATTCAGTTCAAGTGCTCCCCACATCAGGACTTCCAAGGTAATTAAGGAAAAACGAGGCAGACTATTAAAAGATGCAATTTCTCTCCTTCTTGTTCCTTCAGCAAATTATTTGCAGAGCCTCCCACTCCTCAGGGCAGCTGAGCAGCTCTCAGAGACCAGAACTATTGTTATTATTATTATTTATTATTATTATTATTATTATTATTATTATTATTATTATTATTATTATTATTATTATCCTTACTATTATCATAATCACCATTATTATCATTTTTATCATTACAATGATTTCTTCTTTATTTATAATTTCTTTTACTTTCTCATTGATTTATTTCATTTCATTATCACGATTATTATCATTTTGATCACTATCATTATTTATTAATATATTTCTTATTATTTAACATTATGATTGTTATTATATCAATTTTAAAATACACCAAACCCCAGGAAATTCAGCCAGGTAGATTTTCCCCCTGTAGATTTTTAGGCTGATTTTTTTCTAAATTACATTTAATGTTCCCCACCATAAAAAATGTGTTTTTATTGTCATCCCTAAGCTTTCCTGGGCCTCCCAGAAAATGGGAATGCTGTGGATCCATGGGGATTATTATGGGATAAATTCTGCAGAAATAAAGCAGCCCTGGCCTCCTGCCCTCATTTACTCCTTCCCTTCCTAAACTCTCCCACAAGTTGAGTTTTAGAACCTTTTTTAAAATCCTCAGATCTCCTTCCCCGGGAGTTTTTGTGGGAAAAGCCAAATTGCCTGAAAAGAAGGAAATTTTCCCCTTTTTATGTTTGGATTTTCAGAGCCAAGCAGCAAAGCCACACAATGACCCCAAGAACACCAAGACCAACCTCATCCTCCAGAAATCTTGGAAAATAGAGAATATTCCAAACCTTGCCCCTTTTTCCTGTTGGAAAAACCACTAAGAATAGTGGGGAAAGATGAAATCCAAAATTAGGGCAGCAATTTCATTTTTAGGCTTTTAAATCCACTTTTTTCAGGGTTTTCCAAGCTCGAAGTCCCTTGGGAACTCCACAAGAACACCAGAATTCCATGAAGGAATTCCTGGCTGAATCTCCAAACACTTCAACCTCAAAATTCCACGTCAGAGCCAAAAATTGCCCTAAAATTCACTTTTTTAATGTTTTTAAACCACCTTTTTATGGGCTTTCCAAGCTCAACCCCCTGAGGGAACACCACAAGAACATCAGAATTCCATCATGGAATTCCAGGCTGAAACCTCAAAGTCCTTCAACCCAAATTCCATCATTGCAGAGCCAAAAATTGCCCCAAACCTCACTTTTTTAGGCTTTTAAATCCACTTTTTTAAGGAGAACTCTGGAGCACCAAGGGAAAGCTGAGACCTGTAAGGAAGGGGCTTGGAGTAAGATGGAAAAAATGAGCTTTAAGGTTTCTTCCATCCCAAATAATTCCAGGATTCCCATCCAGAAAATTGGAGGTGAGGATCTGGGCTCTGCAGGATGGAGCATCCTGGTTTTCTGTGCAAAATAATCCAGTTTTTCTCACATCCCAGATTTCCAATCACCACCATGGAACAGCAGCTAAAACCAACCCCATGGCCAATTAGAACAAACAAATCCATTATCCAGATTTTCCAACCACAGGTAGACACAAAATCCAAAGAAAAAGGGAAAATGAGGATTTGTGCCTGGTTTTCTGCCCAAAATAATCCAGCTTTTCTCACATCCCAGATTCCCAATCACAACCATGGAACAGCAATGAAAACCAACCCCATGGCCAATTAGAATAAACAAATCAATTATCCAGATTTTCTGACCACAGGTACAAGGAAAATCCAAAGGAAAAGGGAAAATGAGGATTTGTGCCTGGTTTTCTGTGCAAAATAATCCAGCTTTTCTCACATCTCAGATTTCCAATCACCACCATGGAACAGCAGCAAAACCAACCCCATGGCCAATTAGCACAAACAAATCAATTATCCAGATTTTCTGACCACAGGCACACACAAAATCCAAAGAAAAAAGGAAAATGAGGATTTGTGCCTGGTTTTCTGTGCAAAATAATCCAGCTTTCCTCACATCCCAGATTCCCAAACACCACCATGGAACAGCAATGAAAACCAACCCCAGGGCTGAGGACAAACACCTTCCATGGCCAATTAGCACAAACAAATCAATTATCCAGATTTTCCAACCACAGGCACAAGGAAAATCCAAAGGAAAAGGGAAAATGAGGATTTGTGCCTGGTTTTCTGTGCAAAATAATCCAGCTTTTCTCACATCCCAGATTTCCAAACACACCCATGGAACAGCAGCTAAAACCAACTCCAGGGCTGAGGACAAACACCTTCCATGGCCAATGAGAACAAACAAATCAATTATCCAGATTTTCCAACCACAGGTACACAAAAAATCCAAATAAAAAGGGAAAATGAGGATTTGTGCCTGGTTTTCTGCCCAAAATAGTCCAGCTTTCCTCACATCCCAGATTCCCAAGCACACCCATGGAAAAGCAGCTAAAACCAACTCCAGGGCTGAGGACAAACACCTTCCATGGCCAATGAGAACAAACAAATCAATTATCCAGATTTTCTGACCACAGGTACAAGGAAAATCCAAAGAAAAAGGGAAAATGAGGATTTGTGCCTGGTTTTCTGTGCAAAATAATCCAGTTTTTCTCACATCCCAGATTCCCAACCACAATCATGGAACAGCAATGAAAATCAACCCCAGGGTTGAGGACAAACACCTTCCATGGCCAATTAGCACAAACAAATCAATTATCCAGATTTTCCAACCACAGGCACACACAAAATCCAAAGAAAAAGGGAAAATGAGGATTTGGGCCTGGTTTTCTGCCCAAAATAATCCAGCTTTTCTCACATCCCAGATTTCCAAACACCACCATGGAACAGCAGCTAAAACCAAACCCATGGCCAATTAGCACAAACAAATCAATTATCCAGATTTTCCAGCCACAGGCACACACAAAATCCAAAGAAAAAGGGAAAATGAGGATTTGTGCCACAGAAATTCCTGCTGCTGTACTCCATGTCCTCTCCTTCCCAAGAAAAGGATTCTGGAGCAGAGAAATTGCATTTTCCACAATATTCATCCAAAACTGCCAAGCCTGGCACTGGGAATATTAAACAGGACATGACAGCACCGTGGTCAACTCCAAATCTGATTTATCCCAGGGTTTTTTCCATGTTAGCAATTTCCAGATTGAAATTTCTGTCTGCCCATCCAATAAAATGAAAAAAAAAAGGAAATTAAGGTTACAGAAAAAGCATTTGGCATTCTGGAAATGCTCCCGTGTTTTCCACCAGCCACTTCCATATTTTATTTCAGATATTTGAAGTGGCATTTTGGACAGCAGTAATTTATAACAGGAGATGAAAGGGGAAAAGGCTGATTTAGAGGGACATTTCAGTTTTCTTACTCCAGGATTTTTTCCTCAGAGCCAAAGCAGATGTTCCTGTTTCCTTAGACTGTGGTTGTTTTCTTTCCTTCTGGTTCTGGTATTTTGCTTCTTGGACAAATATTTGCATTATTTTTGATGCCAGGCAGAATGATCAGCATTTTTTTTTTAATGAAAAAGTGATTTAGCTCATTCTGCAATTTTCTCCCAAATGAGGTGCTCTGAAGTGAGGTGAAAGTGGCAATTCCAGCATTTTCTCCCAACTTCTCCAGGTAATTTCTTTCCCAATTATCAAAAATTCCTTTAATTACCAGGAGTGATTTTCTTGCTGAACATTTTAGGAAGTTTTTATCCAATTCCATCACTTCAAAGGCTGCAATTAACCCTGTTCAGTAACCCCTGCTCCCAAAATCCCAGCACTTCCCCCCAGAAATTCTCATTTCCCAGGGATCAGCTCCATGCCAGGGTCCTTGTGTGACACCATAAAAAAATATAAAAATCTGCCTCTCCTGGTGAAATAATTCCATGCTGAGGTTTGAATTGAAAAAGTGGAAATATTGGGATGTAGGATTCCAAGAGGAATCCCAACCTGGATCCATCCAGCCTCACCAGGAAAATCCCAGTTCTGGAGAACAACTGTGACTGAAAATGGAAAAAGCTGCCAGAGGATGGAATTCCCTGGAATATTGGGAAGGAATTCCCAAGGAATTGGGAGGGTGGAGGGATGGAATTCCCAGATTTGCTGTGGCTGCCCCTGGATCCCTGGCAGTGCCCAAAACCAGCTTGGAGCTCTTTGGGGCAGTGGAGATTTGAGGATTTTAAATTTCCCTTCCAACCCAAGCCAGTCCCGAATTCTGGGATTTTGGAGGGTGAGGCCTTGAGGCATAAAAGAACCATTTCAAGCTGATCCAGGAGATTTTTCCACCCAAACTTGAGGCTACTTGGAAAAAACAATATTCCAACAACACCAAATATTTTCTTTTTGCTACAAATATAAAAATACAACACAAAAATTCTTCAAGTCACAGGAACGACCCAACTTCTCCATGGGTTGTCCTGTTTTATTCTCAGGATGTGTTTCCCTGGGACAAAAAAATGCAGATTAAGAGGATTCACAACTCCCAAATCCTGAAATCCCCATGCAGCTCCCTGAATTCC
This sequence comes from Geothlypis trichas, assembly GCA_009764595.1. Taxonomy (NCBI): domain Eukaryota; kingdom Metazoa; phylum Chordata; class Aves; order Passeriformes; family Parulidae; genus Geothlypis; species Geothlypis trichas. The sequence continues at coordinate 29,991,047 of CM019909.1, read as the reverse complement.
CAAATCAGCTTTGGGACAGGAGTTTTCCAGCTCTCATTTTTGAGATTGCTGGAAAGCTAAAGGGCATTCTTGTACTCCTGGGGGAAAAACCATTAGGATTGAATTGCTCCATGGATTATTTGGGGAGAGTTTTCCCAAGTTTTCCAGGATCAGAAGACATGTAAAGAGACAAGAGGGATGGGCTGAGCTGGTTTTCCTGCTGAGGGTTTGGAGGATCCTTGTCCAGGGCCATTCCAGAGTTTTCCTGGGAAAGGGAAGCTCCAGCTCTCCCTCCGTGGGCTCCCAGATCCCTTCCCCCAGAGCTGAGTCACTCGGATCATAAATTCCAACCTCACTTCCCAGTTACTATAACAACTTCATGGATTTCTTCTCGTTATTAATTACACTCAGCCCTAATCTGCTGCTCCAGGATCAGGCACTCCAGGAGAGCTTCCCCTCTCCCTTCTCCCTTCTCCCTTCCAAAGGTTTTTCATTCCCAGCTCGCTCCCACATTCAGGTGCTCCCCTCATGAATCTGCTTCCACTGAGATAAGGAAATGCTGATATTCCTCTCTTTGAAAACTCAGAATAGAAGGAAATGGTTTTTTCCTCAAAACAAACAAGATGCTCAAAATAAAACTGCAAAATCTGGGCCCTCAGCTGTTTTCCTGCAGCAAATGTGGAGCAGGGAACAGCTTGCAATATAATCCAGCCCAGCACGGAGGGAATGAGCCCTCTGGAAGCAAAGCTGGGAGCCAGAGCACAGGAGCAGCTGCAATCTGATTTATTGGGGCTGAATTCACACCCTCGGGGGCTGAACAGGAAAACTCTGCTGCTGGAAAAGGCAGGAGAAGGCAACGAACTCCAGGGCAATCCCAAGGTCCTGAGGTGTTGGAGTGAGCACAATGAGCCCTTTTAATTGTCCTCTGGATCAGCTTTGGAGATGGAGAGCTGAAGGGACATCTCTACCCAAGAGAACTGAGATTTACTTTCCCTTTCCCCTTTCCTCTTCCCCTTTTCCTTTCCCTTTCCCCTTTTCCCTTTCCCCTTTTCCCTTTCCCCTTTCCCTTTCCCCTTCCCTTTCCTTTTCCCTTTTCCCTTTCCCTTTCCCTTTCCCTTTCCCTTTCCCTTTCCCCTTTCCCTTTCCCCTTTCCCCTTTCCCTTTCCCTTTTCCCTCTCTTATGGGACAGGATGGGAAAATAGAAAAGTTTCCTCAACCTGGAGAGCAGGGAGGGGAGCTGGGAAGGGGAGCAGGGAAAGAGGGCATTTCCTACTCCATTCCCACAGAATCACAGAATTCCAGACTGGTTTGGCTTGGGAAGGACCTTAAATCCCATCCCATCCCATCCCATCCCATCCCATCCCATCCCATCCCATCCCACCCCTCCCATGGCAGGGACACCTCTCACTGTCCCAGGCTGCTCCAAGCCCTGTCCAACCTGGCCTGGGACATTTCCAGGGTTCCAGAGGCAAAGATTCTCTGGAAAACCTCCTCTTTACCCTCAGTAAGGAATTTCTTCCCCCTCACGACATCCCTCCCACCTGAATTCCCTCGGCTTGGGAACAGCCTGTGCCTCCTCCCAAATGACTGCAGGTCTCTGATGGAAGTTTTGGCAGATCCCCTGAGAATTTGTAAACGAAAATTCCAGTATCACTTGATCCGTTTATTTTTAGGAATGTGTCTCCTGCTCGCTGAAAGAACAAAGTCCCACTTCAAATCCCAGCCCAAAAGCACGGAAACCACTGGGTGCAGGGGAGAACAGCACTCCCTGCAGCTGGAGGGGCTGAGGAATGAAGCATGAGGGGTTGAGGAATGAAGGATGAGGGGCTCAGGAATGAAGGATGAGGGGCTCAGGAATGAAATGTGAGGGGTTCAGGAATGCAGCGTGAGGGGCTCAGAAATGAAGCATGAGGGGCTCAGGAATGAGGGGCTCAGGAATGAAGCATGAGGGGCTCAGAAATGAAGCATGAGGGGCTCAGGAATGAGGGGCTCAGGAATGAAGCGTGAGGGGCTCAGGAATGGAAGGATGAAGGGCTCAGGAATGAAACGTGAGGGGCTCAGGAATGAAGTGTGAGGGGCTCAGGAATGAAGCGTGAGGGGCTCAGGAATGAAGAATGAGAGGCTCAGGAATGGAAGCATGAGGGGCTCAGGAATGAAGCATGAGGGGTTCAGGAATGGAAGCATGAGGGGCTCAGGAATGAAACGTGAGGGGCTGGGGAATGCAGCATGAGGGGCTGAGGAATGAAGCGTGAGGGGCTCAGGAATGAGGAGCTCAGGAATGAAGCGTGAGGGGCTCAGGAATGAAACATGAGGGGCTGAGGAATGAAGCGTGAGGGACTCAGGAATGGAAGCATGAGGGGCTCAGGAATGAGGGGCTCAGGAATGAAGCATGAGGGGCTCAGGAATGGAAGCGTGAGGGGTCCAGGAATGAAACATGAGGGGCTCAGGAATGAAGCATGAAGGGCTCAGGAATGAAAGGCTGAGGGGCTCAGGAATGAAACGTGAGGGGCTCAGGATTGAGGGGCTCAGGAATGGAAGTGTGAGTGGCTCAGGAATGAAACATGAGGGGTTCAGGAATGGAAGCATGAGGGGCTCAGGAATGAAACGTGAGGGGCTCAGGAATGGAGCGTGAGGGGCATGAGGGGCTCAGGAATGAAACGTGAGGGGCTCAGGAATGGAAGCATGAGGGGCTCAGGAATGAAGCATGAGGGGCTCAGGAATGGAAGTGTGAGTGGCTCAGGCATGAAGCCTGAGGGGCTCAGAAATGCAGCATGAGGGGCTCAGGAATGAAGCATGAGGGGCTCAGGAATGAAGCGTGAGGGGCTCAGGAATGGAAGCATGAGGGGCTCAGGAATGAAAGGCTGAGGGGCTCAGGAATGAAGAGTGAGGGGCTCAGGAATGGAAGCATGAGGGGCTCAGGAATGAAGGGCTCAGGAATGAAGCATGAGGGGCTCAGGAATGGAAGCATGAGGGGCATGAGGGGCTGAGGAATGAAGAGTGAGGGGCTGAGGAATGAAGCGTGAGGGGCTCAGGAATGAAACATGAGGGACTCAGGAATGAGGGGCTCAGGAATGAAGCATGAGGGGCTCAGGAATGATGGGCTCAGAAATGGAAACATGAGGGGCTCAGGAATGGAAGCGTGAGGGGCTCAGGAATGAGGGGCTCAGGAATGGAAGCATGAGGGGCATGAGGGGCTCAGGAATGAAGCGTGAGGGGTTCAGGAATGAAGTGTGAGGGGCTGAGGAATGAAACGTGAGGGGCTCAGGAATGAAAGCATGAAGGGCTCAGGAATGAAACGTGAGGGGCTCAGGAATGAAGCATGAGGGGCTCAGGAATGAAACATGAGGGGCTCAGGAATGAGGGGCTCAGAAATGAAGCATGAGAGGCTCAGGAATGGAAGCATGAAAGGCTCAGGAATGAAACGTGAGGGGCTGAGGAATGAAAGGCTGAGGGGCTCAGGAATGAGGGGCTCAGGAATGAAGTGTGAGAGGCTGAGGAATGAAACATGAGGGGCTCAGGAATGAGGGGCTCAGGAATGAAGCATGAGGGGCTCAGGAATGGAAGCGTGAGGGGCTCAGGAATGAAACGTGAGGGGCTCAGGAATGGAAGCATGAGGAGCTCAGGAATGAGGGGCTCAGGAATGAAGCGTGAGGGGCTCAGGAATGAAAGCATGAGGGGCATGAGGGGCTCAGGAATGAAACATGAGGGGCATGAGGGGCTCAGGAATGAAACGTGAGGGGCTCAGGAATGGAAGCATGAGGGGCTCAGGAATGAGGGGCTCAGGAATGAAGCGTGAGGGACTCAGGAATGGAAGCATGAGGGGCTCAGGAATGGAAGCATGAGGGGCTCAGGAATGAAACATGAGGGGCTCAGGAATGGAAGCATGAGGGGCTCAGGAATGAAGCATTCCTGCTTTCTTCCCCACTGAATTCCCCAGGTTCAGGTGTGAAATGCAGACCTGAACTCATCACACACAGGATCATTTTAAGCCCCCAGCCACATGGAGAACACTCCTTCCCCTCCCCTGCAGGAAAAGGGAAGAGCACCCGAGCCCACAGGATTCCAGCAGGCAAAGAAGCCCTCTCCAGATATTTTCTGCTTTAAAAAGTCATGGAAATGATGGTTTGATTCTATTTCCAGTGTGAAAACCCGCGCTGCTTTAGTCACCAAGGCACAGATAAACACAGGGGGAACATTTTTGTGCTGCCTTCCATTTTTTCCCATCTCAAATGACAAATTTCCATGAATTCCATCCCTCTGATTAAAGGGCAGTTGTTACACACCTACAGATACCCTTTAAAAACCCACCAGTGCAACCACAATTCCAAAAAACAAATTAATGGAAGTGTGGATCTAAAATCCAAACCAAAGCAGCTGCAGAGTTCCCAGCATCAATCCAGCCTTGCTCCCAAGGGCGCAATATCAATAATAAAAACCAAAATAGCTTTGGTTTGCTGCAAAGTTAAAGAAAATCTGGTTTATCCAACTAAAATTGCAGGAATTGCTGTACTGGGAAGCAAATAGCCAGCACCAAACTGGTGTTGGATCCATGAGACAGCACAGGATGGACCAAAAAAGGGAATAATTCAACAACTTTGATGAGTAAAATGGGAAAAGGAACAGCCAGGAATAGCCAAGAATATTCCAACTTGATCACACATTGAATTATGGGAAGGGAAAAGGGAATTTTGGGGGATTGGCTGCCATTCCATGACAGGAATTCTCCTGCTTGCTCCTGTTTTATGAACAAACCACCCCAAAAATGCTGCCTCAATTTCTACAGCAAAATCCATACCAGGAACACCTCAGGCCATGGAAAAAATCCAATATTTCATTCAGGAAAACTCACTGAAACTTCTTAAAAGTCAGGAAGAGTCTGCTCAGAGCTAAATCATTATTTTTTTAATCATAAAGCTTCTCTGGTTTTCCACAAGTCTAAATAAATCCCTTATCCTGTGCTCAGGAAATTCTTCCTGAATTTTCCTACACAGTCCTGCCCTGAGGAATTAATTACAATTACTTCACATGACAGGAGTCTTGCACTAAATATTTTTATGCTGAGACCAGGTGATTAAAAAACAAAGATGACAAAAATGTGGTTTTCTACTTCCTATCAGTGCTTGTGACTGGATTAATTTTCCTTTTTTTTTTAAATAACTGGATTTCTGGGAATACAGCTCCAGAAGGAAATGAAGAATGAGGTGAAATAAATGTTTATTTTTATAGTTCTTCTGCCTGACTTCATTTGAACACTGCCTTGTTCTTGCTTTTCTGGGAAAAAGGCATGGAAAACTTGCCATTTTTAATGGAATTGATTCATCAGTGACCCACAAGCTGGGAAAAACCCCACAGGCTCCTGCAGGAACAAGGAAAATGGGAAAATGGGAAAACCACGGCCCCAGTTCTGCCCCAGAATTGGACACACACAAATAACACCTCAAACAATGGAAGCACAGGCAGAGATTTCATGGATTCCTCAGGAAAGTGCAGGGAAAGGGGCTTGGAATTGGAATTTTGGGATAAATTCCAGAAAGGAAATGTAGAATTGAGAATTGAATGAAGAGGAAATAAAGAAGGAAAGAAAGAGGAATATTCCCTTGTCCCAGCCTGGGAGGAGGCAGTGGGAAAGGGCATCCCAACAATTGTGGATGAACAGTAACAGTTATGGCAGGGGAGACACTTCTCCTGGAATTCCAAGGGGAAAGAAGCCCTCTCCAGATATTTTATGCTTTAAAATATCATGGGAATGATGGTTTGGTTCTATTTCTAGTATGGAAACCCGTGCTGCTTTAGTCACCAAGGCACAGATAAAAAAGGGGAACATTTCTTGCCATGAGGAGCCTCTTTAGGAATTGTGTCCATGAATCCCATGGAATCTTTGGGATCTGCAGGATGCAGGAGCCCCAGAACTGCTGCTCCTGCCCTGGAACCCCCTCCTGGAGCAGCCTCTCTCCAAGGATCATCTGGGACAAGCTCCCTGCTTTCCTCTGGGATCCCAAAAGTGCCACACAGAGTTTTCCAGGGCTAACAGCAGCACCTCTGGAAGGAGCAGTGCTGAGAATCCAAGCTCTCCAAGTGACATTCCACATTCCAAGCTCTCCAAGAACATCCCACATCCTGCTCTGCTTTTCCTGCCCCATCCCTCATCCCTGAGCTCCTGGAGATGCCTCTCTCCAAGGATCACCTGGGACAAACTTCCTGCTTTTCCTGGGATCCCAAAAGATCCACACAGAGTTTTCCAGCAGGAAGAGTAGCCCCTCAGGAAGGATCAGGGCTGTGATTCCAAGCCCTCCAAGTGACATTCCACATTCCAAGCTCTCCACAGAATATTCCACACCCTGCTCTGCTCTTCCTGCCCTGTCCCTCATCCCTGAGATCCTGGAGCAGCCTCTCTCTAAGATCATCTGGACAAACTTCCTGCTCTTCCTGGGATCCCAAAAGATCCACACAGAGTTTTCCAGCACCTCTGGAAGGAGCAGTGCTGAGAACTCAAGCTCTCCAAGTGACATTCCACATTCCAAGCTCTCCAAAGAATATCCCACATCACACTCTGCTCCTGCCCAAGCTCACTCCTCCTGCAGCCCATAGGATAACAGGAATTTCCCAATATTCCCTGGGTAACCAACAGGGAAAGCTGAGGGGGAAATCCCAGCAGGGAATCCCAGAAGCACAGCAGGTTTTAATGGAAATCTGGCTGTGAACTCCAGCTCCTCTCCAATCCAAAGGGGTTTTGCCCACTTGGCTCCAGCCTCCACAGCCCCCAGCAGCCATTCCCAGCTGGAACATGGAGAATCCTGTGCTGTTCCAGTGACACTTCTCCAACATTAACTGGGATGTTTTTCCTTCCAGGCAGGAGTGGGAAGAACCTGGGAGGTTCCTGATTCCTGAGCACGCTGGGCATCCTGAGGATCTGCTGCTCCTAGAGCAGAATCCCATCAAACAGAGCAGCCTGGCCCCAAAGGTTTCCATTTGTCTCACACTGATTTTCTCCTCAAGAGCTCTTGTGCTGCTGGATCATTTTCTGTTCTCATTTGAGAGGCTGCTTTCAGAATTGGGGACTCCTGAGGATTCCTCCTTTTGGATTCCTCCTTTTGGATTCCTCTCCTCCCCAAGTTCCTGCTCCCACTATTTAGAAGCACCCTTGCCAGTGTCCCTGCTGCAAGGAGCTCCCCTCCACATTTATCCCCCACATGTCCCAGGAGCTCTGGCAATCCCAGATTTTCTGTGTTGTTTATTCCAGTGGGATCCTGGCTGTGCCTTCCTCGAGCAATTGCCGAATTACAAAAGCGTGAATGGGACAAAAATCAATGGCAAGAATTTCTTTTCCCATCTGAGCACAGTCCTAATCCTTCCCCAAAGCTCAGGAGGGATTTATCCCTCGGTGCCCATCCTGCAGGCAGCAAATATTCAACCCAGATCCATGGGAGTGACTCAGAAGCTGAGCTTTGTTTAGCAGCAACAAGGTTGGAGAAGGTTCTCCTCCATCAGGGGAAATTTCTCCCTTTATTTTCTTTACATTTCAGGTTTTACACACCAAAGCTGATTCCTGCACATCAGTGAGAAAACTCCAAGTCTCAGATTCCTTCTAAGCTCCAGGCAGTGCCTTTATTTGCCTTAGCTCCCAGAAGAAACACAATTCCTTGGATGTGCCAGAGGCTCCTGAGCTCACAGAGGAGCCCAGGCAGAAACAAAACTGAAAACCTTTGCTTATTTACCCGAGCAAAGGGGCAACTTCTTGTTTCCAGGTTCAGAACCACTGACATAAAAGCCCAGCATCCAAAAGAATCCCGAGGAGCAAATCCTCTGGCAGCTCCACTCAGCCTCCCTGTGCCAAAACCACGCAGGGATTGTTGTCCCTACAGCAGGCAGAGATTCCCTGTGCATTTAGCAGAGCTCAGGGGAATTCTCTGGCTTACAAACCCCCCTGGCATCAGTGTATTCACTGTCCCCTCTCTGCCTCTCTGCAGTCTCCAAGGCTGGGTTGTTTCTTTGGATTTATTTTAGCTGACCTCTCTTTCCCCTCTCCTCTCTTCCCACACCTTCGCGTGCAGCACGGCGAGCTCTGCCCACTGTTCCACAAGATGTGCCCTGAACAGTGAGAAATAAAATCCTTTTATTGCAAACTCTCCTTGTCCCACCTCCTGCAGGCCGGGAGGGCTGGGGTGAGGAAGGGAGCAGCACCTGGAGCAGATTTTTGTGTGTTCACTGCATCCCCTGGTGCTGAGCTGCTCCCCAACACCTCCTGCCCGGGAGGCCAAGCCTGTGCCAGCATCAGCAGCTGCTCCCACCAAATCTGCTGCCAAAACCAGGTCAGACGTGGGGTATTATCCCCCAGCAAATTAATTAGAGAGCAAACGAGGCTGAGTTAACTCTCCAACAGCCCCGTGGAACGGTCTCAACAGCTGGCTGCAAAGGAATATTCCAAATATTCCTCAGAAATGCATCCATGGGAGCAGAGCCCAGCTCTCCCACAGAACACAGAGACACTGGGGAGGTTTTCCACCCTGAGACGTGGGGGCAAAAAAATCTATCAGTTATAGAGGTTTTTCCACAAATCAATTCCCTTCTAGGACACTCTGAAAAATGAGGGGACATCGGTGCCCCCAACTGCTCTGACATGGAGGATCCTGGGGGTTTTGCTGCTTTTCTGTCACCAGAAATTAACTTCATTTATGCACTGAAATACTGGCATCTCCTCACCTCTGCTGCAGCCCACAGGACAATGGCAATGCTGGATATCCCTTGGGTAACCAACAGGGAAAGCTGAGGGGAAATCCCAACAGGAATCCCAGAAGCACAGCAGGTTTTAATGGAAATCTGTGTCTGAACTCCAGCTCATCTCCAATCCAAAAGGGTTTTGCCCATTTGGCTCCAGCCCCCACAGTTTAAAGCCCATAATTCAGCGTTTTTCCAGTGTTCAGGCCTGAAGTTTTATAATTTTTCTCTATAAAATATCTCATTCTATGCAATATCTTTGCTCCACACTGTCCCAATTCCCAGGCTGTATTTTCAGCACCACCAAGACTGTCCTCAATTTCTCCCAGGCCCTGGATCTGCCTTGGTTCCAATTCATTCCCATTGGTAAAAATATCCACAACTCTCTTTGCTTGGCTTCCAGAGAGGAGGAAAATGGATGGAGGAAAGGAAAAGGAAAAGGAAAAGGAAAAGGAAAAGGAAAAGGAAAAGGAAAAGGAAAAGGAAAAGGAAAAGGAAAAGGAAAAGAAAAGGAAAAGGAAAAGGAAAAGGAAAAGGAAAAGGAAAAGGAAAAGGAAAAGGAAAAGGAAAAGGAAAAGGAAAAGGAAAGAATCCCACGATCCACACACAAACCCCACATGGACAGAGAGAAAGGGAGAAACAAAGACCAAAAAAAAGGGAATTTTCTGGATTTTCCTCCCTTGAGTTCTCTATAAACAAAGCATATCCTTAAGTGGCCAAACACGAGGAAAAGCCAAACTGAGGGTGCACAAAATGACATTTTTTAAGCACCTGAATAAGCAGGGATTTAACCCAGCCTCATCCTCTAATCTATTTTCTCATCACTGCCAGCAGTGCCAGATGCTGCAGCACAAAGTGCAGGAATTCCACTGGAGGCACACAGGGAATCATCTGCTCTCCCAGGAAGTTCCCTCTTATCTCTCAGCTTGTTTTAAAATACAAAGGATAAACCATTTTATCTTTTTCTTTATTGTTCTCTAAAATTGTCTTTTTCCATTTGCAAAGTTTCTCAGAGTCCTGGAGGCTTCTGAGATTGGCAGGAATTATTTTATCATGGTTTGTGCTCCAAGAACACCCTGGTAAATGAACCCTTGGTCCAATTAGACATCTAATGAAAAATTAAGTTAAAAATTAAATTCAAAGGCTTGGATTTTTCAGTTTTCCTGCATAACCAAGAGAAAAGTTCTTCATTTACTTTCTCTGTACCATTCATCAAACTCTTTCTAAGATTTTAAGCTGAAGAATGGATCTATCCTGGAATTATTTGGGATATGAAGGGCTCACAGGCTTTCCCTGCATGTTTCAGCACAACAGGATGGCATCAATTTGTTCATTTTTTGTAAAAACAAGCTTGAAGCTGAGAGCTGTTCTCATCATCAGAGAAATTCAGCTGAAATTCACCTGAAACCAAAACACTGCAGCAGCAAGGAGCCCAAAGTGAAACTGAAAAATTCTTTTCATTCTCTAAACTGAGGGAAAAGGGGAAAAAAGAACCCACAGAGTGAGTAATATCATCAGGCTAAAATCCTTTTCCCTCAAAGCAATATTTCATAGAAATACCCACTCACCTGTCTGCAACAGGCATCAAGTTTAAGGGAGTTTTTTCACCTCATTGTTTGTCCTACACCTTCCCAATGTTTTCTTTTTTGTTTTTTGGGTTTTTTTTTCCATCTGCCAAGGCTGTATTTATCCCACTGCTGTAATTATCCACTTTTATTTGCTGAGGGAACCACATAAAGACTGAAAATTGGAAAGACAGGCACTTAATTTAAAGGAATAAAGGTGTTCCCAAGCACTGTTTTGTCACTATTTTTTCCCAAATGTTTAAAACTTCCCCCATTTCTCCAGGACAGCTCCACGTGGCTCATTCCAAGGCAAGGATTTTTGGATAAAACAAACCCTTCCAATTAAAAGCTGCCATTTCAGGCAGGATTTTCCAGCTCTATGCGTGGCTATCCATTTCAAATATGGAAATTCCAGGGATTTGCTGGAATGACTCTTTAAAGGAGCCCTGTGTTCCCAGAGACGATTACTCAGCTAATCTGGGTTAAGCTTCCTGATGGATAAATCAGGATTTGAATGCTGAATAAGGAGAGGTTTCCATGTGACGTGGGAAGAGCTGGAAAGTAAATACAGAAGTGGTGGAGAAAAAACATGAATATGTTTTTGGATAAAACAGTCAAAAAGGCTCAATACTTCAACTTCACATTAAAGTATTGCACTGAAAATTATTTACTGGAATCTAAAATGTCCAAAAAACAAGAATAAAGTAGGATACAGCTGTACCTGGAGCACCTGAGCAGGCACAAGGAAACATTAAAATAGATGAGATGACAAGAGAAACAGAGAATTCCGATGAATAATCTGCTGGGAAAAGCACTTGTTGTGCTAACAAGCTTTTACTCCAGATGATTTATAGATCACAGATTTGTTCAGAACCTTTATAACCATCAGCTCCCTCCCTGGAGCTGATAATGAGGGACACTACAAATGAGCATCTCTCTCACAGTGGCCTAAAAAAGTTCCCTGTTCCACTGGATTTATGACCTGCAAATGCAATTATTCAGCTTATTCAGTGCTGGTTCTTATGGGCACCAGGAGTGCAGAGGAAAAAAACAAAAGGCATTGCATGGATTCTGCTGGAAAGAGTCTCACACAAGAGAGATCTACCGGGAATTCTCTCTTCAGTGGAGGATCTCTTGGGATGTTTCCTGTAGCAACAGATCCTGAGCATCACTCAAAACAACTCGGTGCCCTCGTGGCTCCATCCCAGCCCCAGAGATCACAGCAAACACCTCGTTCCTCAGCAGAACTGATTGACAACTCACCAACCTCCACCCGAGGAGGGCAAAAAGCTCCTCTCTGTGGAGCCACACCGAGGGAACAACTCGCAGATCCTCTCTGAACTCACAACTCCCACCAGGCTCCGAACTGGGAAAAGGAGGCTCAGGAAAAACAAACTGACTCAAAGCACATGGCAGGGAAATGATGCAGAGGAAATGTCTCCGGCAGAGGAGCATCGGCCCCGCTCATCCCAGCCGGAGTGCCGGGATCCAGGCTGCAGAGCGCTGTGGGAAGGGGAGCCCGGCAGGCGCTGGGAAGGCGCAAATCCCAAAGGGAATTTGGGGATTTGCTCTGGGGAACACCACGGCCGGCATCAAATGAGCCACTCCAACAGAAATTCGAGGCGGAAAGAACACAGGGGGAAATAGAAGGGAAATTAACATACACATAGAATGCCTAGAGGTGCAGAGGGCGCAGAAATAAAGTAATTTAAAAAATCAATTAAAGTGTACATCCGCTGTCGGGCAAACCGCAACCCTCGTTTGTTTGGGGTTTTTTTCCTCCTAAGGCCATGTGATTCCCCACCACAAAACTTAACTGGGGCCAGGCAAACGCCCCACAAGCGGCTCGGTCCCTGGGCTCCATCGGGCACGGAGCGGGACCCGCCGGGACCCCCTCACGGCAGGGCCGGGCCGGGCAGGGTCCCCTCACAGCCCGGGGGCGCCTCAGCCCCAGCCCCGGCCCCGGGCGGCGGCCGCGGCCCCAGGGGCGGGCAGCGCTTACCTTCGGCGGCTCCGGGGGCTCCCGCAGGTTCTCCTCCGGTTCTCCTCCGGTTCTCCTCCCGCTCTCCTCAGGCTCCCCTCACGCTCCCCGCAGGTTTCCGCCCTCAGCGCTCCATGGCCCCGGCGCTGGCGGCGGAGCGGCGGCCGCGCTTCCCCAGCGCTGCGGAGCGAGCGGGGCCGGCCCCGCGGGGAGCGCCGGCGGCTCGGCTCGGCTGGGCTCGGCTCCTCGCCTGCCTTCCCTTCGCTCCCCGCTCCTCTCCTTCCCTACCTTTCCCTCTCCTTCCCTTCCTTTGCCTTTCCGCCCCTTCCTTTCGCTCTCCTTCCCCGCCTGCTCCTCTCCGCTCTGCTCCTTCCTTCCCGTTCCCTCAGCGCTCGGCTCCGCTCTCCCCTCCCGGTTCCGTCCGTCCCGCCCCGCTCCGTCCGTCCCTCCCCCCGCCGCAGCCCCGGCTCCGGGTCCTCCCCGGCCGGGTCTGGGCCAAGGCGAGCTCCGGCAGCGGCTCTGCAGCAAATCCGGCCGAATTCCAGCCTGGATGGGGCTGGGAGCAGCCTGGGCTGGTGCGTGGCGGCATCGCTCGCCCATGGCGGGGTGGGATGAGGGGAGCGCTGAGGTCCCTCCCAACCCAACCAGTCGGGGATTCCGAGGAATCAAACACAAATTTATCGATGTCATTGCATCCACAGGGGCAGAGCAGGAGAGAGGAAGCAGCTGGTGGTGGTTGGAGCAGTGTTCCTAGGGAATGCTGCCTGGAGCAGAGGATGCTCCGCAGCCGGGGGATGCAGCAGGAACAAACCCCGGGCACAGCCGGGCCGGGTCGGGCTGGGATTTTGGGCAGGAATTCTCTCCTGCGAGGCAGGTGAGGCCCTGGCAAACAAGAGCTGCGCACCTCGAAGGTTTAATGGCACATGTCACACCTGTGGGAGCTGCTGGTGGTCACACCATCCCAGACACCCTGCAGATAAAGGGTAATTCTCTCCATATGGTTGTTCGCTTCTGTTTCATCCTAAACATGAGATCTTGGGGTGTTTGATGTTATCATCAAAGGCCAAGTTTCTGGAGTAATAACATGAAGACTTGGCTCACGTGGTAAAAGAGGAATTTTCTGGTCTTCAAGGCCGAGGAGCAGCATTTAAAAGCCTTACAGAACCCACCCCAATTCCCCAAAACCTCAGAGTCCAGCAGGGAAAAATAAAATCTATTCATTCTAAAACCTTTTAAATGAAGAGCTAAACTGGTTATTAGTGGATAACACACAGCCCCTTGATTTTTTCCAGGGATTCGTGACTGCAGCCTCTGAAAAGTGAACAGAAGGCTGCTGTGTTGGGATTCCTGCTGGAGTCCCATCCCATGGCCCAATATCCCACAGGCCCACAGGCCAGGCCACAGCAGATCTTGATAAACCACTCTTTATGCAATAAAAGAACAATATTGAATGAAAGTTTTGTGCCACGTAATCCTACAGAGGAGAAAAGATTGTCTGTCCAGCTCAGTAAAATTTAGAGTTAATAATTAATGGAGAGATTTCTGTAACATACAGGAGTTTCTTTTAAAATACAAAAGTAATTATCAATTGAATTTTAGCATGACAATATCTTTTACAAAATTTGGGCTGCAGTGAGGAGAACCAAGGTGAATTTTTGTCCCTCTCTGCTGTCTTGGACACAGATCAAGGAATCTGGTCCAGAGTTTGGTGTGCAAAGGTGTTAAACTTTTTAAACTCTGTGAAACTCCACAGAGAAGTCACTTCTGCAATCCTCCCCTGGATTGTAGGTGCAAACCCTGGGGTTTAGGCTCAGGCAAATCTTTGGAATATTTAGGATTTGTCTGTAAGGACTGAACAACACAAATTAGGGCAGAATTCCCAAATGGCTGAGAGAAACTCTGCTCTTCCAGACTGCAAGGCAGGGAAACTCAAATCCTGCTCTTGGTCATTCCCAGCCTCCAGGCAGCACACCCAAGCTTTTCAGCTCCCTGGCAACAGGAGAGAGCAGCAATCCTGATGCAGGCAGCAATTCAGAGCAATTCCAGAGGCTGGGAACAGCAGCAGGGCTTCACTCTGCTGGGGAGGACGGGGCTGTTCCTGTCTGCAGCCGGCAGCAGCAGCTCCTGGGTTCCTCCCCTGTCCCTGCCGTGCTGTTGAAGCCTGGCTGCTGGGAGGGAGTGCTGAGAGCAGAGGATGGAGTGAAGGCACTCACGGAGCTCCTGCTGTGATCCCACCGTGGGCTCGTGTTCCCCGTGTCTGCCCCTGCTGAGCCCGCCGAGCTCCAAGAAGTCATTCCTGAGATATTCCAGGCCCTGAGCACTCCTGATCCACACCAGAGTGAGTCCTGAGAGCTGCAGCGCTGCCTGCCCTGCTGCAGTCACCAAGTGCCACTCACAGGCACCAATTCCTCACTACTGAGAAGCTCTGACCATCCCAAAGGACTCCATATCCATAAATCCAACTGAGATCCTGGCAGCCTTGGAAAAGGTCACTTCCCACTGACCAGCCCTGTGCACTCCCTGCCTCTGTCCTTCCCACAGCCTGAGCTCCTCTCAGACACACTGCAGCTCTGAGATCAGGTTTGAGGCCATCTCTAAGGTCCTTTTCAACCCAAACCCTTCTGTCACTCTGTGAAATCCTGGAGATTTCTGGTTATCCAGCTTCTCTTCCTGGCCAAACCTCCCGTTCCTGGCAGAGTCCTCAGGGAAGCTGCCCAAAGGCTCCTCCAGGAGCATCCCTGTGCCAGCACACCAAGGAATTCTGTGGGCAGTCAGGAACTGGACAGCTCCCACCGCAGGAGCAGCCGGGAGGGAGGCGCCTGTGACGGTGCTCACAGGGGTTTTCAGAAGATGGAAGAGTCAGGATCTTGATTCCATGATCAGAAGGCTTGATTTATTATATTATGATATATATATAACATTATAACTATACTACATAGAGATAGAAAGGAAAGGAGCTTCTTCAGAAGCTGGCTATGCTAAGAAGGAGATAGAAAGAATGAATAACAAAGGTCTGTGTCTCTGCAGAGAGGAGAGCAGCTCCACCATGAGTGGTCAGTAAATCCAAACATCTACAGAAGACCAATCCCAGGTGGACCTGTTGCATTCCACAGCAGCAGATAATAATTGTTTACATTGGTTACTGAGCTTCTCAGCTCTAGCAGGAAAAATCCAACAGAAAGGATTTTTCACAAAGGATTTTTCACAAAGGATGTCTGCGACAGGCGCCTCCTCTCCCTTCCCCATTTTGGGATCCTGCTGCCATCCACACAGAACTCCCAGGATAGAGCACAACGAGCCCGAGGCTGCTCCCTGAAGGGGAACATCCCTTTGTCCCTGTTCCTCCTCTGGCAAGGTCCCCAAACCAGGCAGGGGATGAACGTTTGTGGGTGAACTCTCGTGTTCCAGAGTTCTGCAGTGCCAGGACACAGGGAATGGCTGCCAGAGGGCAGGGCTGGATGGGAGATTGGGAATTGGGAATTGTTCCTGGCAGGGTGGGCAGGCCCTGGCACAGGGTGCCCATCCTGGATCCCTGGCAGTGCCCAAGGCCAGGCTGGATGGGGCTTGGAGCACCCGGGACAGTGGGAGGTGTCCCTGCCATGGCAGAGTTTGGAATTAAATGGGTTTAATCCAAACCATTCCATGGGGGTTTTTTTCAATGCCAACACCACAAAGATGATGCACAGGGATCACCTTGGGCAGCAGCTCAGGAGGAGTTTTGGGATTCATTGTTGACACAGAGCTCTCACCAGTCCAGGTGATGATTTCCTCATCTCCCGTGACCTGTGACCATTTCTGTCCCACTGTGGTGCAAGATTCCCACATTCCCAATCCTCCAGCCAAAAAGCTGCATGGTAAGAGGAAGAATATTCCTGATATTCCTGACCCCTTCCCTAGAGCTGGGCAGTGGAGGGATGGTCCAGCTTTGTTCTGGAAAGTAAAACTGTCTCAGGATCAAAGCTGAGGATGTGGATCCTGTGGGGATTTGTTTTCTCTACTAGAAAAAAAAAAAACAACTAAAGCAATGTTTGTGGGAGAGAGGCTGGGGGAAAAGTCCAACTTCCTAAAATAGGAAAACTGTTGCACTCATTTCATTTTTTTCTCCTGAGGAGACTGAGAGGGAAAAAAAAAAATAAGCTGGCAGATGTCTGTGGTTGTGTTGAATGCACTCAGATCCTTGGGTGATAAATGTGGCAGGAGAGCTGGAACAGAGCAGGATAAATGGATTCGGTGAGGTCCTGTCAAAGGGAACATTTCCCATTAAAACAGGAAGGGAGCAGCAGGAAATGAGTTTGGAATGAGAGAGGCTGATATAAACAGAGGGGGTCCTGGTTCCTGTGCCCTCCAGCACCCCCAAGGCAGCCTCAGACCCTCCACCGAGGCCATTTTGGGGGATTTTACAAATTTTCTGTGTTTCTTCTGGACTTGGTGCCCTCTCCCCTCTTTTCAGGGAGGATCAGGAGATTCTTGGCACTGTCCACACCAAGCAAAGCCAGTCAGGGGCTCCCCACAGGATTTTTCCCCTCTGTGCCCTCAGCTCATCAAACCCAAATGTCTTTGTCATCTTCCCTAAAGACCTTGGTGCCAGGAAAAGGGATTCAGGTGAAATCTGAGGGAGGCTGTGGATTGTTGGGCAATGGACAGGATGGAAACAGGGAAAGGAAACAAACACCCCAGGTACTGTAAGAGATCCATGAATTAATTAATTAGCTGGGCAGAATTAATGAATGTCTGTGCTCTCTTCTCTGTCCTTCCAGCTGAAGGAGCTCATGGATATCAAATAAATGGGAATTAAATGGGATATAACAGATGCTGGGATCAGGCAATGGAATTTCCTCTCCCCATTTCACACCAGGAGTAGAAGAATTGTTGGGTTTGATATCAAGAGGGAGAGAGAAGCTGAGCAAGGAGGGAAGAGGTGCAGGGCAGACATTCCATCCCTCCTTTGCTTCCTGCAGCTTTATTAGGGATTTATTTGGGAGAAGTGGATGGAGCAGCAGCTGTGCAATGAAGGATGTGCTTCCTACCCTCCAAAAATCCCTTTGGGAGGCCTTGATGAGGTTTTTCACTCTCAGGAGCTGCTGTGGATTCCCAAATCCTGCATGGAAATGGATAAACCAGCAATGCAGGCAGCTCCCTTCAGCAGGATGGCTTCCCTGAAAAACACCAACCAGCTTTCCTAGGAAAGGGGCAGGAGCTTATGGAGCCACTGAAGCTTTTTATTACTTTGAAAATGCTGGGCAGTTTTTAAAGGCAGAATCTTCCCTGGAGCAAGGCCAGGGCTGCAATGGAACCACTGGAATTTCTCATCCATGAAGCAGCAGGCAGGTGGAGGAGATGGGAAGTGGGAAGGATTTGTCATAGCCCCAAAACAATGAGGGTAATTCCATGGATGATTTCTCCTGAAACAAACCTGGAAACTCAAATATTTTGGCTAAAGACAGCAGCAAGGAACATTGGGATGTTCCTGGGATGTGAGGCTGAGATCTCAGATTCCAAATTTTCCCTGTAGCCTGGGCTTTAGGAGGGAGGATGGGCTTGAGTCCTTAGCCATGGACATCATCCCTGACAGAGCTGGGAAGAGCTGGATGCTCTGGAAAAAACCATGGAACAGGGCAGAAAAAATACCACAGGAAGGTGGACTAGGATTATGTTGTGCCTGCTTTGGAAAAGCTGAATGTTCCCCCTGCCTCAGCTTTCCTGGCAGCCCCAAAGGTGCCTCCAAGGGCTCAGGTGTTGGTGTAGCAGCAAGCACAGGAAAAGGTGAATTTTCCTGTGAGAAATGAGGAAGATTCTGTCACTTTTCTCCTGTGCTGCAGCTTCCCTGGAGCAGCACAAGCTCCTCACTCCTCTTCCTCCCCCTCAGCACCAGGCTGGCAGACAGGGAGCTGACTCATCCCACCGAGTTCTTTGGGAGCATCCCAATCCCTGAGAGGGGCCAGGAGGAGCTGTGGGTTAGGGCTGAGAGGGGCTGGGGAATGTTCTCCTCTCTGCTGCCAGCCCTGAGCCCACAGCTTGTCCCCAGCCCAGTTTATCCAGCTGGAGGAGGATTTGTGTCTGGGTGTTGATGTATTCTGGGAAAAAATAGCCTCTGACAAGATTATTCATCCTGCAAAACAGCCAAGGCTGGAAGGTCCTTGGGTTTGAGGAAGGAAGGAGCTAAAATTTGGTCTAAATAAACACAAGTTTATATGAACAGATATAAGGACTCCTGACATTAAATTCCTCATGGAATTGGATTCTGGAATGGTTTGGGTTGGGAGGGAGCTCAGGGATTATCCAGTGCCCCCTCCATGGGCAGGGACATTTCCATATCCCAGGTTGCTCCAGCCTGGCCTGGGGCACTGCCAGGGACAGGAGATCTGTGCCAGGGCCTGCCCACCCTCCCAGGGACAGTCTGGGAAGTGCCCAGGAAAGGGATTTTCCTCACTGCAAAGAGCTCAGCTAATTCACATCAGCTCCCTAAAACCCCACCAAAGCAGTGGCCATAAAGATTTTAGTCCCTAATCCTGGGACTGGGTTGTGGGTTTTTTTTGAGTGGGGAAAAGGATCTCAAATTGGCAGGAAAGATTCCACTGTCTTTTTGCCAACAAAAAAAAAAACCAAACCCAAAAACACACCCAAAAAAACCCCTCAAACCCCCAAAAACCAAACAAAACCAAACAAACAAACAGAGCAGATTTTTAAACCAACAAGAAACCTTTCTGTGTTTTAGCCTGGCAACCCTGGTTTGTGTTTCTGGTGCTGTCACCACTGAAAGGGTCTGGGCAGGTGACACAAAGCAGGACGTGCAGGGAAATAATCTTCAAATCTCCTGCATTTCCATCTGTGCAGTTTCAACCTCCCTATTTCAGCCAGAGAGGCCACAGAGCTCTGCAGGCTCAGGGCAATCTGTCCCAGCTCCAGACAGGGAATTGGATTGGAGTCCTCACAGGGCTCCTGCTCCAACATCTATTTCCACATCCAGCTGATGGGAAAAAGAGAAAACGCCTCCCACAGTTATAAAATCATGGAATCCTGCAATCATTAATCTTGGAAAAGTCCTCTGAGACCATCAAGTCCAATTGTTTCCCAGCACTGCCCCGTGTCCCCAAGTGCCACATCCACAGGGATTTTAAACCCCTCCAGGGATGGGCACTCCACCCCTGCCCAGGGCAGCTGTGCCAGGGCTGGGGAACCTTTCCATGAAGAAATTTTCCATCATCTCCAAGCTGGACCTTCCCTGGGGTAACTTGAAGCCCTTTCCTCCTCCTGTCCCTGTTCCCCTCCTGGCAGGAGCTGTGCAGAGCCACAAGGGCCCCCTGAGCCTCCTTTGCTCCAGGCTGAGCCCCTGCCCAGCTCCTCAGGGATTCTCCATTCCCTTCCCAGCTCCTCAGGGATTCTCCAGCCCCTGCCCAGCTCCTCAGGGATTGTCCAAACACTTCCCAGCTCCTCAGGGATTCTCCAGCCCCTGCCCAGCTCCTCAGGGATTCTCCATTCCCTTCCCAGCTCCTCAGGGATTCTCCATTCCCTTCCCAGCTCCTCAGGGATTCTCCAGCCCCTGCCCAGCTCCTCAGGGATTCTCCAGCCCCTGCCCAGCTCCTCAGGGATTCTCCAGCCCCTTCCCAGCTCCTCAGGGATTCTCCAGCCCCTTCCCAGCTCCTCAGGGATTCTCCAGCCCCTGCCCAGCTCCATCCTCTGCTCCAGATCCTTCCCAGCTCCAAGACAAGCAGCAGCCTAAAACAATCTTTTCAAAATGCTGTCGCCTGAAAACAAAGGAAGCCAACATCCTCCACTTCAGCTGGAGCTGCTGGAAGAAGTCTCTCTGGAAGCATCCCTGCTCCAGCCAGGAGTGGTGTCCAGGGAGTGTGGGGTGGTTCAGGGGGCAGAAATGGGGAGCAGGGCTGAGCCCATCACTGTCCCTGCTGCTCCCTGTGCTGAGGAGGGAGGTAGCCCTCTCCCAGCTGGGGTTCATCTGATGATCCAGCTGGGGTTCTCCTGACCACCCAGCTGAGTTCTCCTGACCATCCACCTGGAGTTTTCCTGATAATCCAGCTGGAGTTCTCCTGATAATCCAGCTGGAGTTCCTTCCTGACCATCTAGCTCGAGTCTCCTGATGATCCACCTGAGTTTTCCTGACCATCCACCTGGAGTTTTCCTAATGATCCAGCTGGAGTTCTCCTGATAATCCAGCTGGAGTTCCTTCCTGACCACCTAGTTTGAGTCTCCTGACCATCCAGCTGAGTTTTCCTGATGATCCACCTGGAGTTTTCTTGATGATCCAGCTGAGTTCTCCTGACCATCCACCTGGAGTTTTCCTGACCATCCAACTGGAGTTTTCCTGATAACCCAGCTGGAGTTGTCCTGACCATCCAGCTGGAGTTGTCCTGACCATCCAACTGCAGTTTTCCTGATAACCCAGCTGGAGTTTTCCTGACCATCCAGCTGGAGTTGTCCTGACCACCCAGCTGAGTTTTCCTGATGATCCAGCTGGAGTTTTCCTGGCCACCCAGCTGGAGCAGAGGGATTCCAAGCTGTTCCTGCAAACAGCAGCTGGTCTCTGACAAGCTCCTGACATTAGGCAGGCACAAGATTCAATAATTCTTTCCCTGCCAGATCTTTAATCATCGTTGGAAGCTCTGAGTGCTCCTTTGCAGCCTGAGCTGGATCTCCTGCCCACCTGTGTGTCCTGGATGGATTTGGGGGATCTAACAGAGCTGTTCCTTGCCTTTCCCATCCCATCCATTCACAGAATAATAAAATCCCCTTCACAGAACTCACAGAATTCACAGAATTCTAGAATCCCACCGTGGTTTGGATTTGGATGGAGATTAAAGCCCATCTCATTCCACCCAAGGCTCGGGACACCAGGTTCCAGCAGCCCAGGTTGCTCCTTCTCCTTTGCCAAGTGCCAGATCCATATGGAAATTGCTTTCTTTGCTGGGATGGTTTGTGTTTGTCACCTGTCCCTAACTCTCCTCTTGGATCTGAAGGTAGCAATGGCTGCTTCTGAACGAATTTTCAGGGATAGGAACTGAGCTTCATTTGCATCCCAAAAGAGCCCACCCAGGACGATGGGAAAAGGGAGGCTGTGTGTAAAACAGATGATAAAAAAGGCCAGAGAGATCCTTTAATTAGCTTTGAACTGCAGAGGTGGCACTGCCGTGACCTTTATCTCTCACAGAGCCCTGAGATCTCTGCCCACGGCTTTTCACGAGCATCCAACCCCCGGGGCTGTCCCTCCCTCCCTGCATCCCTCTGCATCCCTCCATCCCTCTGCATCCCTCCATCCCTCTGCATCCCTCTGCATCCCTCCATCCCTCTGCATCCCTCCATCCCTCTGCATCCCTCTGCATCCCTCTGCATCCCTCTGCATCCCTCCATCCCTGCATCCCTCCATCCCTCTGCATCCCTCTGCATCCCTCTGCATCCCTCCATCCCTCTGAATCCCTCTGCATCCCTCTGCATCCCTCCATCCCTCTGCATCCCTCTGCATCCCTCCATCCCTCTGTATCCCTCCATCCCTCTGAATCCCTCTGCATCCCTCTGCATCCCTCCATCCCTCTGCATCCCTCTGCATCCCTCTGCATCCCTCTGCATCCCTCTGCATCCCTCCATCCCTCTGCATCCCTCCATCCCTCTGCATCCCTCCATCCCTCTGCATCCCTCTGCATCCCTCCATCCCTCTGCATCCCTCCATCCCTCCATCCCTCTGCATCCCTCCATCCCTCTGCATCCCTCCATCCCTCTGCATCCCTCTGCATCCCTCTGCATCCCTCCATCCCTGCATCCCTCCATCCCTCTGCATCCCTCCATCCCTCTGCATCCTCGATTTTCCCTTCATCCCCTCCCTGCATTATTCCAGGAGCCACCGGGGCTGCTCTGCAGCTTCCCGGGGAGAGCCCCGGGACCCCGGCCCTGCTCTGCTGCTGCTGGCACAAGCAGCTCCTGATGAGGAGTCATTAATTAACGAGAGGCCCCACAGACAATTCCCGGTTTGGGTTTGGGATCATTAGCGAGCACAACCTGCCACACTGATAGTGATAGGGGCCCTGAAAATGTTAAAGATAGAACTCTAAAATGCCAGGCTTTGTGTTTTCTCAGATCACTGCATAGAAGCAGTATGATAAATGATATAATTGTCAGATGTGATGATTGTTTAGTAATTAAGTATAATTATTATATAACCATAAGAAGAATCATGAGAAGCTATGTTGGAAATTTAACAGGGGCTATGTTTAGCTGAAATCTATGTATACAACAGAACAATGTCAGTTTAATAATTAACATGAAAGTTATGTAACAATAGAGTATAAAACACCTTCACCTCCAATGTATGGTGGGAATCAGATTTGGGTTGTAATACCCCAATTCCAAGAGCTCTTCATAAAAAGCAGCCCATATAATCACTACATGATTGTGTGTTTTTGAATGTTAACAACACCTCCCACTTTTCCAGCCTCAAGGATGCTGGGGATTCCCAGCCTGGCTCTTCCTGGAAGGAATTTGGGGGTTTCTGGGTCCTTTTGGGGTGGCTGGGGCTGTGTCCTTGTCAACAGCAGGATCTGGGCAGGGGGCAGGCACTGAAATCCCAGTGTTTTACTGGGAAAAACCTGCATGCACACCCCAAACAGATTTAATTCAAAATTTGAGACAAGTTGTTTTCCCAGCAGAGGGAAGATTGGAGGAATGGGATCCTTCCTCTTGCAGAAATTCCCAGCAGGAACTTGCATTTTAATTCCCTTTTCTCAACAGGGAACACAAAATCTGCAATGTCCACGGCAAAATCGTGGCCTGGGTAAGGATTTGAAGGATGTATTGATCCCTTCTGTGCTTTTAAATCAGGGAATCATGGAATGGCTGGAGTTGGAAAGGACCTTAAGGATCATGGAGCTCCAAATCCCTGGGACTGGAAGGTTTTGCTGCTTCAATCAATCCCAGATTAAAAAAAAAAGAAAAAGGAATTTAACTGTAGCTGCAAGTGACATGGAAAAGGGAAAATGACACATTTGATTCATTTTCTTACATAAAAGAGCTGCAGTCCTGAATGCTCTTCAAAATGAATCTGCAGGATCTTAATTTGTACTTCAGAAGCTGCACATGGCTCCTGTAATTGCTTGGTTCAAACTGAAAAAGCCTTTCCTGGTGAGTGTGAGGCCACGGCCAAAAAATCCCATTTCTCTGCAAAATGCCCAGATTCCCAGGGATTTTGTGTGGCTCAGGAACATTTCTGGAGAAGCAGCAACATTTTCCTTGGGAAGGAAACAGGAACTGTGCTGGGTCACCCCTGTGGCTGCTCTTGGGATGCTCCCAAATGCAATTCCAAAGGTTTTTCCTCCTCCCCATGCCCAGGGGCAGGTGAATCCCTTTGGATGTGCCAGGCACTGAGCCAGGAGTGCAGGAGACCCCTCGGAGCAGAGCTGCAGGTGAAGATCATCCCTTGAAACCCATTTTTCCCCCAGCACAGATCCTGGCATGACCCTGTCCCTACTTTCTCTCTGCTCCTGGTGCCTTTCCCAGCTCTCCTGCCAAGAACCAGAGCCTGGGAAGGCAGTGAGCACAAATTCCCTGCTCATTTCCACATGGAACACAGCCCCTTCCAGCCCTCCCCAGGGTGACACCTGTGTCCCTTGCAGGGACAGCTCTGGAACGAGTGGCAGCTTCTTGTGGCTCCAACAAAAACTTCCTTACCTTCCAAAATCCCCAGGCACTGCACGTTCCCATCTCCAGCTCAGCCAGGAACGAGCCAAGGAGGTTTTGTTCCTGTGGCTGCAAACACAGCAATCCTTCAGATTGGGAAAAGTTTAGCTGTGGGAAACAGCCTGACCTGAAGGTGAGGGGGAAAATAATGATGGAAAAGAACCCAGCTCCCAGTTCTGCCCAGCTTCCAGTTCTGCCCAGCTCCCAGTCCTCCCCAGCTCCCAATTCTGCCCAGCTCCCAATTCTGCCCAGCTCCCAATTCTCCCCTGCTCACAATTCTCCCCTGCTCCCAATTCTGCCCAACACCCAATCCTCCCCAGCTCCCAATTCTGCCCAGCTCCCAGTCCTGCCCAGCTCCCAATTCTGCCTGGCTTTCAATCCTCCCCAGCTCTCAATCCTCCCCAGCTCCCAGTTCTGCCCAGATCCCAATTCTCCCCTGCTCACAATTCTCCCCAACTCCCAATCCTCCCCAGCTCCCAGTTCTGCCCAGCTCCCAATTCTGCCCAGCTCCCAATTCTGCCCAGCTCCCAATTCTGCCCAGCTCCCAATTCTGCCCAGCTCCCAATTCTGCCCAGCTCCTAATTCTGCCCAGCTCTCAATCCTCCCCAGCTCCCAGTCCTGCCCAGCTCCCAATTCTCCCCAGCTCCCAATTCTGCCCAGCTCCCAATTCTGCCCAGCTCCCAATTCTGCCCAACTCCCACTTCTGCCCAGCTCCCAATCCTCCCCAGCTCCCAACTCTGCCCAGCTCCCAGTTCTGCCCAGCTCCAAATTCTGCCCAGCTCCCAGTCCTGCCCACTCCCAATTTTCCCCAGCTCCCAATTCTGCCCAGCTCCCAATCCTGCCCAGCTCCCAATTCTCCCCATCTCCCAATCCTCCCCAGCTCCCAGTCCTGCCCACTCCCAATTTTCCCCAGCTCCCAATTCTGCCCAGCTCCCAATTCTGCCCAGCTCCCAGTTCTGCCCAGCTCCCAGTTCTGCTCTGCTCTCAATCCTGCCCAGCTCCCAGTCCTGCCCAGCTCCCAGTCCTGCCCGGCTCCCAATTCTCCCTGGCTCCCAATTCTGCCCAACTCCCAATCCTGCCCACTCCCAGTTCTGCCCAGCTCCCAATTCTCCCCAGCTCCCAGTCCTCCCCAGCTCCCAATTCTCCCCAGCTCCCAGTCCTCCCCAGCTCCCAATTCTCCCCAGTTCTCAGTTTTCCCTCCCCGAGGCAGCTGCTGCCCGAGGGAGCGGCCGGAGCTGTAACCCGAGCCAGAGGCAGCAGATGGAGCATTCAGGATATGCAGATTTTGGCTTTCTGTGGGAGAACGGGGAGGTGAGGAGCAGGATCGAATGTCCCTTCCATCAGGGTGGAAATGCCACTTGCAGGAATTATTTATGGAGCTGTGGGGCAGGACGTGGATCTGCAGCATCCTCAGGAGCACTGGGATTGCAGAAACAGGACAGGAACTGTCCTGCAGCATCCTCTGCAGCATCCTCAGGAGCACTGGGATTGAAGAACAGCCCAGGAAGGATCCAACCCCTTGGTTCTACACTCATCACACCCCAAATCTTCTGGTTTTGCTGAAGCAGCTCAGATTTGCTGTATTTCCTGCAGGGTTTTTGCAGAGGAGATCCATTGGTTTCCCTGAGGAGCACCAGCTGCTCTGACCATTAGGAGATCATGGGATGGCAGTGAGAGAGGAGTGAGTGGGCTCTCAAAGGAGGGGAAACCTGGGAATCTGCCATTGAGGAGACACCTCCTGCACATCTCCTAATTCCTGAATTTTCCTTGGTTCTGCACGCATCACACTCCAAATCTTCTGGTTTTGCTGAAGCAGCTCAGATTTGCTGTATTTCCTGCAGGGTTTTTGCAGAGGAGATCCATTGGTTTCCCTGAGGAGCACCAGCTGCTCTGACCATTAGGAAATCATGGGATGGCAGTGAGAGAGGATGGGCTCCCAAAGGAGGGGAAACCTGGGAATCTGCCATTGAGGAGACACCTCCTGCACATCTCCTAATTCCTGGATTTTCCATGTTCCCAGGAAAGCCTTCCCTGGTCCCTCAGCTGATCATTCCCATGGTTAAACTCCCTCTGTTCATATGGAATTACTGGGAAAGGTCTGGGCAGGCTCAAATCAACATCAGCTTTTTATTTCTGGAGAAAGATGACCTTCAAACACAACCAAATAATTTTTCTGGACACTTCCATGAAAGGATCATTCCAATCTCCAGAGAAATGGGCTCTCCTGTCCCTTCCCACCAGCAGGAAGTGAATCCTAAATCCAGCATCCATCACAGCTTTAGCTGGAATGCCACAGGAGCCTGCAGGTTTATCTCCAACCACAGTCACAAGTCTTGGTTCCTAACACAAAACAGCTTTTAATTCCTCACCCCACACAAGAACATCAGATCTGTGTCACATCCAGTCCCACAAGAGCCAGGTCAACAGCTCAAACTGGGTTTAAATTCACCCTTGTTCTGGTTTTTAACATTGGTTTTGCCCTTTGGTTTTGTCTCTCTCAAGTCTGACAGAAATGTATTCTTTGGAATACACAATAAATTCATCCTCCTTCACTCCTAAAAATAGTTCTCTGAAAAGGCAGGTGTAGAAAAATATTTATGAACTATGCTATAAAACAAAAAAAAAAATAGCTTTGGCTTGCAAATCGGTGTGGGTTTGTTTTCCTGCTTCTCCCAGAAAATGCAGACCTGATTTACTCCCACCCTGTAGAGGCAAAGTGACTTCTCCAAGGCCATACAGACAGGTTGGATCTCCCAAAATCAAAAATGCAGGGTCCTTGGATCCAATTCTTGTCTTTTCTCCCATGGAATCTTAAGAAAGAGCTTGGGAAGAGATGTCAGTGTAAAATCACCATTTGGAATCTTGTGTTCAACAATAAAATGTGGATGCTTTACTTTAAATACATCATTTTATCCAATTAATGGAGACACAGGAATTTGGAGTCTCTTCCTCTTCCTGCAGCACCCTGAGCCTTTCACTCCTTGCTCCATTCCTTGCAACCACATCTGGGCTGACTCGATGTCCCCAATCCTCCCCAGGGAATGGCCCATTCCAGCTTTCCTCCCTCAGAAATATCCCAGGCCCTGCATCAGCTCTCTCACCCTTGGGGGCTCCAGCTGAAGCCTAAAACCAGAACAAGCTGGATAAATCAAGAGAGGGAAAACAGGGGAATGCATCAACACCTGAAAAACTTTAGGAATCTGGAATTTTGGGGTGATTCTGTCACTTTTTCTCCGTGGCCTCCTGCCCTTTGGCCGCAGCCATCCGGAACTGCGGAACGTAGGGAACGGTGCCTTTAGGCTTGAGGCTGCTTTGGATCAACTCCTTGACAGTGGCTGGGATGTGCTGGAGAACCTCCTGCTCCGTGCTCTGGGGCTGCCACGTGCCCCTGGGGCTGTCTGTCAGGCTGTCCCTCTGTCCTGTGTCCAGGGCTGGCACCCCAAGGTAGCACAGGCTGCGCTGGGCGCGGCCGGAGGACAGCAGGGACAGCTGGGGCACCAGCACTGCCCCACTGCCAACCTCCCAGGCAGCACTGCAGAAAGCCCCCAGGACTATGGGATGCTGGCCTAGGAAGCAGCTCCCCAGGCACCTCCCTGGGCAGGATTTAGGTGGGCATGGCTCGCTGGAGGGGCAGCTGCTGATGAGTGTGGCGTATCTGAGGTCACCCTGAGCCACGGCTGCTCCATCCTGGCAGCTCCTGCTGCTCTGTCCTGAGGCACATTCCAAGTCCTGGGGGGAGTCAATTCCTAATAAATCCCCTGGTTCTTCTTTTCCCAAGGTTTTGGTGATGCTGATGTCCTCCAGCACTATCTCTGCCTCCAGGAGAAGTGGCTCACACGACATTGGCTCGGGGTGCTTGGCAAAGAGATGCTCCAGAGTCTCAGGCTGGAAGAAAAGAGGGATTTGAATGCTCCTTTATTATGGAACAGCTTTATTTCACTCTCTGGGTTCTATGGATCACAGCATCCAACACCAAAGGTCGTTCCCTGGAGCCTGGAATTTTGCCACATCGAGTTCTCACATTGTTTTTTAAGAATTTATAGCTGAAAATCCTCTATGACAAAATTTCCTCAACAGATTTGCCATTGATACCTCAGCTGAAGGAACTTTCCCTGCTAGGATTGATCAAATTCAGCCTTTCCATAGGATTTTTGCAGCATTCCCACCTGAGCAGCAGCTGCATTCTTGAACTGAGTGAAACTCCTCTGTTTGGGAGAAATGCAGGATTTACTACTCCTAATAAATGCAGATTTAAATTATCCACCAGGATGAACTGACAGCAGCAAGAGAGCTCCAAAGGAAAATTCTCTTGTATTTCCTAATGAATTCAGGACAAAACAGATAAATCCTGGGTTTTGTGGATTAACAAATCATGTTTTACAGCAGGGAAGCTGCCAAAATAATGAGGGAAATGTCAAAATACTCAGAGTAGTGGGAAATCAGAGCAAAGAGTGAAACTCCTGGGCTCTACTTGTTCCAGACTCATTGTTGGTGATGCCTGGGCCCTGAATTTGGGATTTTCCCACACAAATCCATCACCTTCCCACATCAAAATGAACAGGGAGCTTTTCAACAATGAAAATAACTTTTTTTTTAATCTCATGCATGTGGAGATGTTTGTGTCCCTTCCCCTCTCCATGGACACCACAGCAAACACAGATTAAACCCCTCCCAGCCAAGGCCAGGGCTGTTTTGGCAAAGGCCACCATCTGTCACCTATTAAAAAAACAGATGATTATTTAACAATTTATCATTAAAAGCAGGTATTTCTCATGTCCAATGCATAATCCAGAGGCCTGGAGAATGGGAAGCTCTGGATGGAGCCAGAGGGGTGAACAGGGCTGGATTTCCACTGGAGACAGAGCTGGAACAACAGCCCTGGGTGTTGGGAGCAGCAGCCCCAGGGAAATACAAACCTGCTGGAAATTAACTCCTTGTGCCCACGAGCAGTTCTTGGGGTTGGGAACATCCTCCCAGAGCAGCTTCTTCATCCTGAAATGTCAGGGAAAGCTGGAGTTGGTGCTGTTCCCACTGTGCAGGCAAGGAATCTCTGCCATTTCATTTATCCACAGCACTGTGGCCATGAAATAATCATTGGAGAGATGAGAAATGGCCCAAATTTAACCCAAACCATAATAATCATAATAATCATTGGATAATAACCATAATAATCATTGGAGAGATGAGAAATGGCCCAAATTTAATCCAAACCATAAAGAAGGGACATTCCAGGTGGCAGTTTGGGAAAATATAAAGGCTTTTTATAAAATATAAAGCCTGTGATGAATGACCACAAACCACAGGGCCTAAAGGGCTCCAGGAGAGCTGGAGAGGGACTGGGGACAAGGGAATGAGGGACAGGACACAGAGAATGGATTTAAGCTGGAAAAGGGGGATTTAGGTGGATATTGGGAAGGAATTCCTGGCTGGGAAGGTGAGGAAGGGCTGAGATGGAATTCCCAAAGCAGCTGTGGCTGCCCCTGGATCCCTGGAATTCTCCCAGGTTGGACACTGGGGCTGGGAGCAGCCTGGGACAGTGGGAAGTGTCCCTGGGGTGGCCCTGGATGGGATTTAAGGTCCCTCCCAACCCAAACCAGTTTGGAATTCTGTGACACCAGTTCAGCAATTCAGGATTTTGGATAACAGCAACAAGCAGATGGATTTTGGGTAACAGGAACAAGCAGCTGGATTTTGGATAACAGGAACAAGCAGCTGGATTTTGGATAGCAGGAACAAGCATCTGGATTTTGGATAGCAGGAACAAGCAGCTGGATTTTGGATAACAGGAACAAGCAGATGAATTTTGGATAACAGGAACAAGCAGCTGGATTTTGGGTAACAGGAACAAGCAGATGAATTTTGGATAACAGGAATTCCCAGAGCAGCTGGAATTTGGATAACAGGAATTCCCAGAGCAGCTGGATTTTGGATAACAGGAACAAGAGCTGGATTTTGGATAACAGGAACAAGCAGCTGGATTTTGGACAACATGAACAAGAGCTGGATTTTGGATAACAGACCAAGCAGCTGGATTTTGGATAACAGACCAAGCAGCTGGATTTTGGATAGCAGGAACAAGCAGCTGGATTTTGGATAACAGGAACAAGCAGCTGGATTTTGGATAACAGGAACAAGCAGCTGGATTTTGGATAACATGAACAAGCAGCTGGATTTTGGATAACATGAACAAGCAGCTGGATTTTGGATAACAGGAACAAGAGCTGGATTTTGGATAACAGATCAAGCAGCTGGATTTTGGATAGCAGGAACAAGCAGCTGGATTTTGGATAACAGGAACAAGCAGCTGGATTTTGGATAACAGGAACAAGAGCTGGATTTTGGATAACAGATCAAGCAGCTGGATTTTGGATAGCAGGAACAAGTAGCTGAATTTTGGGTAACAGGAACAAGAGCTGGATTTTGGATAACATGAACAAGAGCTGGATTTGGATAACAGGAACAAGAGCTGGATTTGGATAACAGGAACAAGAGCTGGATTTGGGTAACAGGAACAAGAGCTGGATTTTGGATAACATGAACAAGAGCTGGATTTTGGATAACATGAACAAGCAGCTGGATTTTGGATAACAGGACCAAACAGTTGGATTTTGGATAACAGAACAAGCAGCTGGATTTTGGATAACAGATCAAGCAGCTGGATTTTGGATAACAGATCAAGCAGCTGGATTTTGGATAACAGGAACAAGAGCTGGATTTTGGATAACATGAACAAGAGCTGGATTTTGGATAACAGAACAAGCAGCTGGATTTTGGATAACAGATCAAGCAGCTGGATTTTGGATAACAGGAACAAGCAGCTGGATTTTGGATAACAGGAACAAGCAGCTGGATTTTGGATAACAGAACAAGCAGCTGGATTTTGGATAACAGATCAAGCAGCTGGATTTTGGATAACAGGAACAAGAGCTGGATTTTGGACAACAGGAACAAGCAGCTGGATTTTGGATAACAGGAACAAGCAGCTGGATTTTGGATAACAACACCAAGCAGCTGGATTTGGATAACAGGAACAAGCAGCTGGATTTTGGATAACAGGAACAAGCAGCTGGATTTGGATAACAGGAACAAGAGCTGGATTTTGGATAACATGAACAAGAGCTGGATTTTGGATAGCAAGAACAAGCAGCTGGATTTTGGATAACAGGAACAAGCAGCTGGATTTTGGATAACAGGAACAAGGTACCTTTGGTGTGAAAGCAGCAGCACTCCCAGCAGCAGAACTGAGGTGGAGAAAACAATGGGCAGAACCACGTGGAGGCTGCCAGCATTCCCAGTTTCAAATCCCCCTGGAAATAAAGGAGTTCAGCTATTAATGAGCAAAGTGATTTGTCTGGGAGCAAACAGTTGGCAACAGGGAAATAACAAACAGTGGAAACAACAGCTTAGATGGGGAAATAACCTTGAGCAACAGTTTTATTGCACATGGACAAAGCTTTCCCTTGGGAATAAACAGACAAAAAGGAATTATTTAAATAGGAGTTTAATCCCTCACTCAGCTCAGCCCACAGAGGGTTTTCAAATTAAAGCTGTTCACTGTTTGTAGGTACAACACAGTGACTTTATTGCTAGTTTGGGGTTTTTTTTCACATAAGACAGAGATTTCACAGTTCAAGTTCACTTTTACTTCATAAAATCAGGAGAAAGCTCCTGAGAGTCACCTTGGGCAAACTGATCCGTGGCTCTGGCTTTGCCAACTCCTCCAGCAAACACAGGGTAGAGGCTGAACTGGTACTTCTCAATCAGGATAAAGTGATCTGCAAAGAGAAATCAGCCTTTGGAACCCACTGCCATCCAGCTTTCAAACAATTCCCTCCACAGAGCTCTGGGCACAGACCAGAGCTCAGAGCAGCCCAGAGAGGGCAATAATGGATCCATCTTTTACAGATCCCTACTTCAAAATCCCAAGATTCAAGCTATCAATCCAG
This sequence comes from Geothlypis trichas, assembly GCA_009764595.1. Lineage (NCBI taxonomy): Eukaryota > Metazoa > Chordata > Aves > Passeriformes > Parulidae > Geothlypis > Geothlypis trichas. The sequence continues at coordinate 29,959,182 of CM019909.1, read as the reverse complement.
CATTATTCTGCCATGGAATGAACACCTTATGGAGCTCCTGGGATAATTTCCAGCAGTAAAGTCAAAATGCAAAGGAAATGCAGATATTCATTTGAATAATTAGCTGGTGTGTTCAGTATTCCAGAACTAATTTTATTGTATTGCCACAAAATGAACTCACTCCAGAGCTTAAACTGATTATTAATGCAACAGGCAATCCTCTAATGAGCATCACAATTTGGTTTATTGGTCAATAAAAGTGATTAGAAACACAGAAGGGGGAAAAGGGCTCACAGCTCAGAAATTCCACATTTTTCTGTTCCACACCAATTAACAGCACAAATTGTAATTTCAAGCACACACTCACCATAAATGAAATATTTCCTGAGCTTTGGAGGAACTCGCAGCCATTTCACCTGCTCCTCTTTGTTCAGGTTCCTCCACTCAATCACAAAGGATTTTATCTCAGGGATTTGGGGAGAGAGACTCCAAACCACAACCACACAGGTGCTGTTCACCAGGTAAGCACTCAGGGACTGCACAGCATCCACTGGGGAAACAGGGAAAACACCTGGATCCACATCCCAGAAACTGCTGAAGTGTCACTCCTTTATCACTTTAATTGTCTTTTGTACAATAAAGCCACATCAGCAGAGAGATTTTTAGTTCAAGCCACCAAAAATTTGGTTACACTAAAGCAGTCCCAAGCACAAACAGATCAAGTTTCTTACAGACAACAAATATCTCAATTCTCACCTGCAATTCTTTATTTATCCTTAACCAAAAATTTTAAAATTCCTGAATTCTTGGGAATAGATTAAGCAGAAAATCCAGGAATTTCTGCTCAGGAAGTGGAGCAGGAATTGCTGCTCAGGAAGTCTGAGGGCTCTGTGCCCTGGCAGCCCAAAACACAACCACATTTCATTTTGGAGACAACAAAACATTCCCTAGCAGGAACATTGGGTGTTCCCAAAACAAAGGAGATGAAAGATCAGTTCTCCAGCAGGATTTTCTTTTTCTTTGATTAATTACTTTATATTTTATTAGTGAAGACAGCCCAGTGACAACTTTTTTCCCAACCCAAAAATCACAGCATTTTCATGAAGGAAATCTGAGTTTTCTAACAGCTCAGCTGGTGCTGAATGTATCCCCATAAAACATTCCTTATTCCAACAGAGGGAATTTTATCCCAAAGAAAGCTTTCCCCACGAGCATCACCAGGATTCCTGACATTTCCCACATCCCCCTCACTGCTGCTCTTACCTGTGCTCATTTGCTGGGATAGAGTTAAATTGGAATTCATGGCAGAAATTCCAACTGAATTCATGGCTAAGATGGTGATGGTGTGGGTTGGCTCCATCCATGGGAAGGTCCAGCTGGTGCCATGATCCACAAATTCCTGCCAGGGGGGGTTCCCTGGCGTCTGGTGCTGTATGATGTACCTGCTCACACTGCACAACGACTCATTCTGCATCAGGGGCTGCAGCAATCAATTCATGGCCATTAATTCCTGAATTCTGTCCTGATTCCCAGAGCAAAGGTTGTTTGGGCAGCTCCAATTTTAAGGAAAAAGGACCCAGTAATAAAATATAAATATTAATAAAACAGGACCCAGAATGGTCCTGGCTCCTGTTTTTTAGCCAAGGGCTGGAGTCCTTTTAAAGCTTCATTTCCCTCTCTGAGAGCTGACTCTCATTCCCTCTCTTCCCAGCAAAGGGAAGTGAAGGACAAGGAGAGCCAAACTTTCAGATTCCCACAGCAATTCCCTGTTTTACACATTTTTCAGGGTTCAAACCCCAGAGCAGCACATGAGCAAACAGGAATGGGCACTGAGGAACTTTTTCCTGTCCTGCATTAACATTTTAAGGCAAAGAAGGCAAAACCATCTCCCATTTTACCCTGGAATTCCCACCAGGATTCACCTCTTGCCTCTAGGATGAGCCAGAAAAAGGCAAATCCCGATCCCCACAAGCCTCATGTGCCTGTCAGATCACTGAGGAACTTCTTCTGTCCTGCATTAACATTTTAAGGCAAAGAAGGCAAAACCATCTCCCATTTTACCCTGGAATTCCCACCAGGATTCACCTCTTGCCTCTAGGATGAGCCAAGCAATTGTCAGGAGCCCAGAAAAAGGCAAATCCCAATTCCCACAAGCCTCATGTGCCTGTCAGATCACTGAGGAACTTTTTCTGTCCTGCATTAACATTTTAAATCAAAGAAGGCAAAACCATCTCCCATTTTACCCCGGAATTCCCACCAGGATTCACCTCTTGCCTCCAAGATGAGCCAAGCAATTGTCAGGAGCCCAGAAAAAGGCAAATCCCAATTCCCACAAGCTTCATGTGCCTGTCAGATCACTGAGGAACTTTTTCTGTCCTGCATTAACATTTTAAATCAAAGAAGGCAAAACCATCTCCCATTTTACCCCGGAATTCCCACCAGGATTCACCTCTTGCCTCTAGGATGAGCCAAGCAATTATCAGGAGCCCAGAAAAAGGCAAATCCCAATTCCCACAAGCCTCATGTGCCTGTCAGACTCCTCTCCTGGCAATCCCACCTGGTTTTAGGGTCACAGGGAAAGCCCCAAATGCAGCTGCTCCCACCTTCCACAGCAGTGTAACATTCCTCTGCCTCCTGGCTGGATCCTCAGAAATGATCCTCCAGAATTCCGGGCCTTTCAAGGGAGCTGCAAAACACCAATTTGGGAGGACAGTCACAGCTGAGTGTGGCACAGGCCAGCCCCGGGGATGTCCCTGGAGCACAGACCTCTGATGTCCTGGACGAGGGTTTGGGCTGCTCTGCTCCAGTCGCTCCAGTAGGCGGATCCTTGCAGCTCCCTGCAGCGCACCTGCACCACGTACTGCACACAGGGCTGCTGCACTGGCACCACTGCCCAGCTGCCTGCAGGGTCTGCCACTTCATACAGCTGGGACAGAGGGAAAAAATGTCACAGTGAGGACAAAGGGATGTTCAGGCAGCTCTGTGATAGTGTTCGCTGGGGTCTGAAGATGAGGGAAGAGATGAGGATGTGACTCCATGTTTCAGAAGGCTTGATTTATTATTTTATGATATATATTACATTAAAACTATACTAAAAGAATAGAAGAAAGGATTTTATCAGAAGGCTGGCTAAGAATAGAATAAGAAAGAATGATAACAAAGGTTTGTGTCTCAGACAGAGAGTCTGAGCCAGCTGACTGTGATTGGCCATTAATTAGAAACAACCTCATTAGACCAATCCCAGATGCACCTGTTGCATTCCACAGCAGCAGATAATCAATGTTTGCATTTTGTTCCTGAGGCCTCTCAGCTTCTCAGGAGGCAAAATCCTAAGGAAAGGATTTTTCATAAAACATGTCTGTGACACAGCTCTAGGAGTCAAAAATCCTGAAAATGAATCAGTGAGGAAGCGGGATTGTGAGGAAAATCCCTTTGTGGACACTGCAACTCCTTTTGCATTTTGTGATTTCCCCCGTGGAAAAATTCCACAAAAAGCAGCTCCACACTCCAGCAGTGTAATGGGCCCTGCTGCAGGCCAGATGGCACAGACATACCTGCCATGGGATGCCCTCCCTGCTCCCTGGATTCCAGCGGATCTGGAACGTCAGGTCCCTGCTGGCAAAGGCAGGCTGGGCCCAGCTCACGTTCAGCAGCCCCGTGTTCCTGGTCACTTCTGCTGCCACGTTGGAAGGGGGCAGAGGCTTCACTGCAAAATGGAAAAATTAAAAAATGACTGCAAAGTCTGCATTGGCACTTCCCAATAAATCAAACCGTGGATGGCTTCTCCTTGTCCTGAGGGTGGTGGGGAACACAAAGCCTCTGCTGTTCCAGGGAAAGCAGGACTGCAATATTCCAGGGAATATTTCCAGGTATTTCATTTTCATTTAAAGCACAACAGATTCTCTTGTGCTGGCACTTGCCACTGCCCTGGGATAAAGAGCAGAAGACAAGAAATGTTGAGGTTTGGGTTGGATATTTGGGGAAGTCTCTCCATGGGAAGGGTGCTCAGGCATGGGCAGTGCTGGGTCCCCGTCCCTGCAGGGATTTCAAAGCCCTGGGCAGGTGGCACTTGGGGACAGGGGCAGTGGTGGCCTTGGCACCTGGGAATGGTTGGGTTCCAGGCTCTCCAGGGGCATTCCAACAATTCCATTATTCCATTATTTCAATGGGGTCATCCCTGTAAAGGCAGGAGATAGACATTGTGCAGTGACTGATGGAAATGTTTTTATTTTATTAATTGGAAATTCCCCCCAAATCCAGCTGCTCCAGAACAGGAATCTCCCAAAACCCTTGTTTGTTAATCAAGCCAAATTGACATAAACTTACTGTGGATGATCAGATGTGAATGAGGAGAAAACAACAACAGAAAATAAATAATTTTTTTCATTTTGGATGGTGCTGGAATGGGTTTTCTTTGCTCTACTACAATACAGAGCACCTTGCATCCAGGATAAATCATTCCATCCATTGTCACATAACAATAACAAATGTTATTTGTAATAACAAATAACCACATAACAAATGTATTTCAGAATTCTATAACTCGAATTTCTTTCATAACTATAAAACTCTAATTAATTTCATAATTATATAAATGGAATTTATTTCATGCAGCACCTCTGGGGTCCAGCTGCCTTGTTTGCTCTCACCCATGTTCAAATTTGGTTTCAAAAAATACCCAGTGAATTCTCTGCCACAGAGCAGATAAGAAAAGGTGATTTGCACATTTTGGAGTTTTTAAAACATCCAAACACTGCTCCTGCCTCTTGTTTTTATCCAAATTTCAGTGCTCTGTGTGTCACAAAATGTTGCAGCAGCATGGAAGAGCAGGGACAGTCCCCATGGTTTTAAATGGATTTATAACTGTGTAAATAATAAATAATACACTGTGTAAATAATAATAATAGTAATAATAATAATAATAATAATAGTAATAATAATAATAATAATAATAATAATAATAATAATAATAATAATAATAATAATAATGCTGGAGTGTAAATGAATTAATTGAAGACAAGTCAATCTGAAAAATTTAATAATAATGATAATGATAATGATAATGATAATGATAATGATAATAATAATAATAATAATAATAATTATTATTATTATTATTATTATTATTATTATTATGCTGGAATATAAATGAATTAATTGAAGACAAATCAATCTGAAAAGTTTATTAGCCAAAACCTTAAAAATGAGCTTCATTTTGCAAGATAACATTTGCATTTTCTGTAGAGGGAATAACAGGGAGAAGTAGATATTTAATTTAAAATCCTGGATGAAAATAACATTTAAACCAATTTTTCTTTAAGGTAACATCAAAACTCTCATGTTTTTATTGAAAGCCTGTGGGAAAATTCTTTGCCTACACCATTTAAAAATCCAGGGGCACAAGGGAAGAGAGATTCATGGATCTTGACCTACCCACATCTGCTGGGATGACACAAATTGGGGAGGATTGCAGGGTTCCCAGGGAGTGTTTAAACTCAATCCACAGGGTATATCCAGATAACAGGAAAATGGGCTGGAATGTGCACTCGTAGGAATGGTTCCTCTGCAAAAGGCATTCTTTCACCTCTGAGTCTGCAGATGGGCTTGGAAAGTCAGAGCAGTAAATTTGGCTCCTTAAAAGAGAGAAAAAAATCACATTTAGTTGATGCATTGCAAGTGTAAATCTGGAGGGAATTAATAGGAATGGAGGCACTGCAAACTCCTGGGATTTTGAGGATTATTTGGATCTTGAACCTGAGTCTGCACTGAAGGGGATAAAAAACATTTCAGTGTCACTTCTCAAAGCTTTGGCTCTGGAAAAAGCAGGACAAGCAACAAAAGCAGCAGGTACAACAAGAGAAGGCAGCTCCAAATCCTCATCAGTTGTGGGATTTGAGGGATTGGCAATGAACACAGCAAGGCAAATCTGCCAAGAACTGACTCCAGTCAGGAATGACTTCCAAAATCCCAACTGGCAACCAGGGGGAAGCTGCCACAGAGACCCACTGAGGTCTCCAGGAGATGCAAATCCCACCAAAACATCAACTCTGGATTAAAAACCCCATGTCCAGTTATCACACCTGGCAACAGAAGAGAGGAGCTCTGGATTCTGGACAAAATGGAACTGGATAAATTCTTGGGGTGGGAATTTTTCAGCTTTCTCCTCAGACTTGTGAGGAGGGGCTGTGAGTTACTCAGAGGAAGCATCAGAGTTACACAGGGTAGAAGTTCCCTCTTTGTGCCCCCAGGATTAGAGCAGTGCTGGTGCTTTGGAGGTTGGGGTTGGAGCATTCCCTGCTCCCACAGGATCATCCATCCCTCTGGAGCTGTTTCTCCTGGCAGCACTGCCTGCAGAGGAAGATTTAGGAACAACCCACAAAAACCAAAACCCCACAGGCAGAGCATCACACACAGCACAGCAGTGCTGCACTCCAGCTCCCAACGGGAACAGCAGCAGGAATTTTATTGCATTTTCCTCTTTCAGGTCTCACTCTGAACAAATAACCACAAAAACCAGAACAAAAAGAAGGATCAGCAGCATCTGGGAAGGATTTGCAGGCAGTGGGAATGTCACTGTTTGATCTTGCAGGAACATGAACAAATCTCCACATTATCACCTCCTACTAGAAAATGACATTTTTAGCTAAACCTGAGCAGTGAGAAGTGGGAATAAAAGGCACCATGAGCAGCATGGGGTTTATTCCCAGCTCCCTGCCCAGCAGTGCACTCATTAGATCCATATTTGTCAAGGCAGAGTAAACAAAAGCTACCTCAGCACTCAGCCAGGCTTTAATCCTGCCCCAAAAGCCTCCACTTGAACTTTCCAGCATTCCAGTTATTCCTTCAGTCCACAAACAGGAGGAAATATTCACCTGGGCAGCAGGATCATTCAGAACTCCACCAGAGAAGACAGGCTGCCTTTCCAAAGGATTAGGCAGGGCTGATGGGAGCTGTTTGCCAAAATTCCTGCATCTGCAGCCCAGCAGAGTGGTAAAATGATGGATTTTTTGCCTCAGGAAGAGCTGTCTGTCTGTCTGTCTGTCTGTCTGAGTGGAAACCCTCAAGCTCAACACATCAGGGATGGAATGGGATGAGCTTTGAGGTCCCTCCCAACCCAAACCCAAACCAGTCTGGGATTCTGGGAATTGCTGCCTTCACAAAGCAACATTCCCTTCACCAGCTAAGGTTTGCTTCTCCAAGCAGGACTTTTCCCATCTTGGAATGAGGTTGTTTCATCCTCTATTTTTACCTCTGTGTACATAGAAAAAAACATTTAAAAAATTATAGAAGAATCAAAGATTGAGTGGAGAGCTCAGGAGGTCTCAAGTCCCATGTCAGACCAGAGCAGAGTTAAATTCAGATCAGATGGAGCTGTCAGGATCTGAGAGGCTCCAAAACAGAGATTCTACAGCTCCACCAGGCCAGAAATTCCCACTGGGAATGGGCTCTTCCCTTATTTCCTTACAACTTGTAGATAGGAACAACTGGAATAACTTTTTAACTGATTCAAGAAAATTTCTTGAAGAGAACTGGCTCCCAAACAGGTTGAAAAATGCTGAAAAACACTACAAATAAAATCTGTTCCATACTCAGCTATCTCTGGTTCCCTTCCTGCACACAGAATAAAGAATCTGTTCATTCTATAATTACATTCCTCCAGAATTCTTTGACACTAAAATATTTTGAGCAATGCTTTCCAAACACAAAAAGAGAATTCAAGTCCATCCATACCTGTGATATCTCAGCTGCAGGCTCCCCAGGAGCAAGGTGGTTGGGTTTGCAGACCACCTGCAAGTCATTTTAGTCAGGTACCCATCAGTCTCACAGGAGATATTAAAATCCATGTCTAATTAAAAGACATAAAAGCTTAATTAATAAGACACAATGGTTGCCACGAAACAAAGCTGTGAGGAATTTTTGATGGAATTTGAGATGGGACTTTTGAATTGGTTTTGATGATGTGGTTGATTTTTTTATCTTCCACAGAAGTAAGAAAAGTGAGTTCAGCTCACATCTTTACAGCATAGTTTAAAAAGTCACAAAACTCATAGTTACAAGACTTTTAAAGTTATTGACTAATAAAACACTACCAACAAAAATATTTATGGTTTTGACTCAATCTTTAAATATTTTGTCTTATATGCTGCAGTGTAATCTTTCTTAACTAATCATGTTATAACACACAAACAGTACTGCACTCTAAATTTCTTGTTTACTTTTATAACTATTTTCATTTTTTCTACATCTTAAACTCTAAAACTCCAAACTTTCCTTTACTTAGCATGTCTTTAAACTATAAATCCACATCCTCACTTCTAACACTTAAGTTTCCAAAGCCTTAAATAAAATCTTGTGTTTAATTCTAAGCTTTAACCTTTGTATATTTGTGACTGCTTTTATTTTTTCTGTATCTTAAACTCTCAAAGTCTAAACTTTCCTTTATTTAATGTATCTTTACTTCAAACTATAAACCCACAATCTTGCTTCTAACACTTAAGTTTAGAAGCTTTTTCCAAAGTCTCAAATCAAATCTTGTGTTTAATTCTCAGCTTTAACTTATAAACCTGAAGTTCTGAGAATTCCCTACATTTCAAATTCCAACACAAAACAAAACAAAAAACAGAAAAAAAATCCAAAAAATCCCCCAAAAACTCAAAAAAACCCAACAAAAAAAAAAAAACCTCAACCAAAAAAAATCCCAAAAAAAATTAAGCAAAAAAAAGAAAACCACCCAAAAAACAAAGTGTCACCATGATATTTTCTGATAAATCCCTTTGCCAGGATTTCCTCTCCTGGGAAGATGAGAAGCCTCAGCTTCTGCTGTGTTTGCTGCTCTGGAGATTGTTTATCCAAACATGTGAATTGTTTTTATTTCATGACCAATGACCATCAGCTGTGTCAGACTCTGAGGAGTCAGTCACGAGTTTTTGTTATTCATTCTTGTTAAACCTTGTTCTGAATCCTTCTCTTTCTTTAGTACAGTTTTAGTACAGAAGGATGGGATGGGATAATGGGATAATGGGATGGGATGGGATGGGATGGGATGGGATGGGATGGAATGGAATGGGAAGGGATGGGATGGGATGGGATGGGATGGGATGGGATGGGATGGGATGGGATGGGATGGGATGGGATGGGATGGGATGGGATGGGATGGGATGGAATAGAAAGGAATGGGATGGAATGGGATGGGATGGGATGGGATAGGATGGGAAGGGATGGGATGGGATGGGATGGATGGGATGGAATGGGATGGAATGGAATGGAATGGAATGGAATAGGATGGAATGGAATGGGAAGGGATGGAATGGGAAGGGATGGGATGGGATGGGATGGGATGGGATGGGATGGGATGGGATGGAATGGAATGGAATAAAATAGAATAGAATAGAATAGAATACAGTAGAATAGAATAGAATAGAATAGAATAGAATAGAATAGAATAGAATAGAATAGAATAGAATAGAATAGAATAGAATAGAATAGAATAATAAATCAGCCTTCTGAGAACATGGAATCAGATTCTCATCTCTCACCTCATCCTGGGGACCTTCGCAAACACCACAACAAACAAACAAAAACCCACAAAACCAAAAAATACAAACAAACAAAAAAAAACCCAACCCAAACCAAAAAACCCAAGGGCAATAAAGGTTTATAAACAGAAACACTCCATCCTCGCTACGACAACGGCCCAAGAGCAGAAGGAGAAGTTGCCCCGGGCTCACCCACGACGTAGAGCTCGGCGTAGGCGCGGTGGCAGTGGCGGCTCCGGTGGCAGCAGTACAGCGCGCTGTACAGGAAGCTGCCGCGGGGCTGGGTGGCTCTGAGCGCGGGCAGGGTGACCCGGCTGACGCGGCTGCTCAGCACCGAGGTGTGGCTGGCCGGGAGCGGCTCGGCCAGGTTCAGCCACCACACCAGCTCCCGCGCGGGCACGGGCTGCGAGCGGTTCCGGAACGTGCACAGGATGGACAGGCTGGAGCCGGCGCGGGTCAGCGTCCGCGCAGGGAAGTACAGAACCTGAGCTGTGGGAAACGGGAAATCCATCAGGGCTGAGAATGAACCAAAATAGTAAAAGCATTTGGCAAGTCATAAATAAATAAATAAATAAACAAACAAAAACCAAATAAATAAATAAATATAATAATAATAATTATTACATACAATATAATATTATTATATCTTATTATATTACATATATATAATATTATTATATCTTATTCCATTATGTATATAATATTATTATATCTTATTCTATTATATATTATTATATTATCTATTTTATTATATATTATATATAATATAAAATAGATAATATAATAATTATATATATATAATTATTAATTATATAGTATAATTAATATAAAATAGTATTACTATTACATTAGATAATTATATATTTTCTGTATACTATTATATGATAATATGTTACATTATTATATCACACTATTAGAAAATTATATAATTATATATAATTATGTAATAATATTATTAATAATTATAATTATATATAATAAATTAATAATTATTGTATAATAATTAAAATATATAGAATAATTATATAATATATAATATATTATATAATATAGATATAGTATATTACTATATATAATATATATTATATATTATATATTATATATATTATATTTAAAATATAAAATATATATAGTATATAATACATATAACATACAAAATATATATTATATATATTATATATATATTATATATATAATATAATATAATATATTATATATATTTTCATATTATATATTATATTATTATATAATAAGTAATAATTATTAATAATGATATAATAATATATATTATTATATAATATACTATTATATAATAAGAGTATATTGTTAAATATTATAATATCCAAATAATATTATAATAATGATAAACTAATAAATAATAATATTATAATAATTAGAAGAAGAACAAGAAAAATATTTTTATATTATTATTATTGCTACACATGCAGAAATGAGCCTTGGACTGCCTCCCTCCATACCTAAAGTTTCTAAAATCTGATTAAAATAATCCTTAATATCCCTGGGTTACACAAAAGGAAAAAGGGGGGAGAATCCATTGAAACTGCAAATGGAACAAAGAAAACATAGAAGCATTTATCAATGGAAAATATTAATAGTAACAGTAATAATAGTAATAATAGTAAATAATAATAATAATAATAATAATAATAATAATAATAATAATAATAATAATAATAATAATAATAATAATTTTATTATTATCATGATCATCATCCAGTTGTATTTCTAACTTTCTTACTTCTTAATCACTATGAACAGGAGGAGAAATGAGCCTTGGTCTGGCTCCCTCCACACCTGATGGTTCCAAACTCTGATTTAAATAATCTTTAATATCCCCAGGCACATCTGAATGAAAAGAGCAGCAAATCCCTGGAGGGTGCAGTGCAAGGAGAACAAAATCAAATGAATCCATCCTTCCTGGAGTGGCTGTTCCTCCTCCTCCTGAAGTCAGGAGGAGATGAAACTCCTCAAAACTGGTTTTACACTGCAATTAACTGCAAATTGTAGCAGTGCTCCAATGCAGGCTCAAATACATTGAATTTTCCAAGGATTTAAAGATGTTGAAATTCAGCCCCCATCAGTCAGAGATTCAGGGAAGATACAGGTGGAGCTGGAATGGAGCTGTTTGCAAACAACACCCCAAAACCAGCACTAAATCCTTTAAAGATCAGGATTGCTTCCCCCACTGAGGAACCAGGCAGGGATTTTTAGGATTTCCCCCAGATTTCCCTTTCTCTGGCAGTAAAGCAGATTTAGGATCTGTTGTTTCAGGTTTTATTAGGAAAAAAGCTCTTTTTGTTGCCAAGATTTAGTTCTTTCTTGGTGCAGGTGCTTATATAAAGAGTTCAGAGAATTCCTGTGGCAGCACAGACCAAACTACTCCCAGGGAATTCTGAGCAGAGCATGGAAAAATACAACAAAATAATCAGAAAGTCAGTTTTGCACAGGGCTCAGCATTACAAACCAGGCTGGACTGTATAAAAAGCACATTTGATTTTGCTCTGGGCCTTCAGTTCAGCCACAAAACCAAAACCAGGAGTGAGAGAAAGCACCGGGAGAAAAATCCTGAATTGAGGGGAGGTTCAGGGCTGCCAGCTGGAACTGGAAATGGAAAAGCTCTGAGGAAAAAAGCTCTGTGTGGGTGTGGGCAGGGGCTGCTGAGGGAGTGTTGGGACCCAGCACATCCCTCTGGCTGTCCTGAGGGGTCTCAGAGACCCTGGCACAGAGCCCAAATGCCCCTGTGGGTTTGATTATGGCCCATGGAGCAAATTACCAACCTTGGATGAAGATCAGTAAGCCACAACAGTTGAAGTAGAATATTAGTGAAGTTATCATAGGGTGGAAAAGTAGATTTTAGAGTTTTTGGTATGGGGGTTCAGGAGGCAAGATGGAGGGAACTGGGTGTGTCCAGCCTTTCTCCTTCTTTTTCTTAGCCTCCATCTTCTGTGGTGATGTTGGCACTCACAGATTGGTTTAGAGTAGAAGCTCACTGTCTGACATAAATGATGAGTATTAGAGAGTAATTGTAAATATTGTACACGTAGTTTGTAGTATAAAAACATAACACCACCCCGGGGCAGGCAGAGTGCCTCGAACTGTCTTGCTGAGCTGACCTCGGCAGGGCAAGAGAAAAAATTTTATAGATAAGAATTAATAAACAACCTTGAAGCAGAGAAATGAAGAGCTCTGACTCCTTCTTTAAGCGCTGGGCTGAGAAAACAGACTCTGGAACTTTTCTCAAGGTCACTCTGACAAACCAATGATCCCGACCAGGGAGTGCCAGCCCCACAGGTGTGCCCTCCAGAATTCCCTGTGCCAGCCTGGCACAGAGAGGGAGCTGAGCCTCAGGCAGGAAAAGCTCCCACAGGATTTCTCATCCCAACTCAATTTCCAACATGAAACCTGCGGGCAGTTTTTTACTGAGACACAGTCCATGGGAAAAGAGATGTGAGAAAATCCATCTGAGAAAGCAACAGCTGCCTAATTCAAGGCCATGGTTTCTTTGAGCAAGAAGCTGTTTAATAAAATCTGTGATAACAGGAGGTAAAAAAGAAGCCACAAACATCCTGAGAAAGGTGGGACTGATTTTTTTAGCTGACCAATAGTGAGCTCTATTTTTGCAATCTGTATGAGCCTTATTACTGTGATTATAAAAGTGTGCCTGTTCATCAATAAATCTGAGACTTGTCGATCATCAGAGGGTGAACAAGTCTCCCATCCACCTTGTCAGGTGGGAGCTGTGCCAGGGGGTGCTCCAAAGGCAGAGTGCTCAGGGAGAGGGCAGGGACAGATGGGCAGCCCAGGGTGGGTGTGGACAGTTTTTTATTGAGACACAGTCCATGGGAAAAAGAGATGTGAGAAAATCCATCTGAGAAAGCAACAGCTGCCTAATGCAAGGACATGGTTTCTTTGAGCAAGAGGTTGTTTAATAAAATCTGTGATAACAAGAGGTAAAAAAGAAGCCACAAACATCTTGAGAAAGGTGGGACTGATTTTTTTAGCTAACCAATAGTGAGCTCTAGTTTTGCAATATGTATGAGCCTCATTACTGTGATTATTTATTAATCAATAAATTCGAGATTTGTCGATCATCAGAGGGTGAACAAGTCTCCCGTCTACCTTGTCAGAAACCCACAAAACCAGCTGGAAAATCAGATTATGCCCAGCCCTGCAGGTGTCCTACCTCCCAAAGTCAGGTTGTAGGGTGAGCTCCAGTCACTCCAGAAGCCTGCAGCGTGGAGATTCCTGCTCCTCACTTGCACTGAGGATGGAGAGTCCAGCAGGGCATTGTCCATGGCCACGGAGCTTTCCAGGGCAACCTGAAGCATCTGCTGGATTGTCCAAAGCCATTATTGTTGTAAAATGAAGCAGGAAAACACAGAAGGAACATAAATAAATTGTACAGAGTCAGAATTCCCTGAATTCCCTTTCATGCCTTCCCTTTCAACTCAGTTTTTAAGAAGGATGGGAGCATTGAGCAAATCAATTTGCTCTTTAAGAGACAGGAGATTGTCGCAGACATCCTTTGTGAAAAATCCTTTCTGTAGGATTTTCCCTGCTGGAGCTGAGAAGCTCAGTAACCAATGTAAACAATTATTATCTGCTGCTGTGGAATGCAACAGGTCCACCTGGGATTGGTCTCATGTGGATGTTTGGATTTACTGACCACTCATGGTGGAGCTGCTCTCGCTCTCTGCAGACACACAGACCTTTGTTATTATTCTTTCTATTCTGTTCTTAGCTTAGCCAGCTTCTGAAGAAGCCTCTTTCTTTTCTATCTCTATGTAGTATAGTTATAATGTTATATATATATCATAATATAATAAATCAAGCCTTCTGATCATGGAATCAAGATCCTGTCTCTTCCATCTTCTACAAACCCCTGTGACCACCGTCAACAGGAGATAACATCCTCATGTTCTACACAAGGATTTTCTATGTTTTTAGGTAGCAAGCTGGGTTAAAAATCTTTCTTCCTTAAATTTACTGTCAATTTGAGACTGCTGGAAGTTGTATAACTCTGTGGAAAATGAGTTGTTTCATTATGGGTTGCTAATTAACAGCTGCTTGTTATTCCAGAGCCACTTGCATGGTAGGAAGAGAAAAAAAAAAACTATTTATAATAAAACTGATAAATATTAAACACAGATGAGTTACAGAACATATAGAAATGGGCTTAGACTTCACAGAATCCAGGATTTCACCCAAGGAGAAAAATGGGAGTTTGCTTGTGAGAGCCAGCAGGAGATGGGGCTTCTCTCAGTGGGGAGAGATGTAAAATCCAACTTCTCCAGGAACCAGCAGCCAACTAAGCCCAGCTTTTCCAGGAAAAAGCAGCAAATTAAGCCCAGCTTTTCCAGGAAACAGCAGCAAGTTAAGCCCAGCTTCTCCAGGAAAAAGCAACAAGTTAAGCCCAGCTTCTCAAGGAAACAGCAGCCAGCTAAGCCCAGCTTCTCCAGGGAAAACCGCAAGTTAAGCCCAGCTTCTCCAGGAAACAGCAGCCAGCTAAGCCCAGCTTCTCCAGGAAAAAGCAGCAAGTTAAGCCCAGCTTTTCCAGGAAACAGCAGCCAGCTAAGCCCAGCTTCTCCAGGAAAAAACAGCCCAGCTTTTCCAGGAAACAGCAGCCAGCTAAGCCCAGCTTTGCCCAGCTTCTCCAGGAAACAGCAGCCAGCTAAGCCCAGCTTCTCCAGGAAAAAGCAGCAAGTTAAGCCCAGTTTCTCCAGGAAACAGCAGCAAGTTAAGCCCAACTTCTCCAGGAAAAAGCAGCCCCCAACTTCTCCAGGGAAAAGCAGCCAGCTAAGCCCAGCTTCTCCAGGAAACAGCAGCGAGCTAAGCCCAGCTCCACCAGAACAGCCCCACTGCCAGCCCAAGGCCCAGGGGAGCGGTGGGAATTCTGGGATTTGGGAATGCCCCAGAAGAAGGCACAGAGCCTCACCTGGCTGTCCCCGTGGCCCGGGGGAGCAGAGATCCTCACTTGGTGCTGCAGAGGGAAGGGCAGCGGGGCAGGGCTGGACCAGCACAGCTTCACCTGGCCCCTCTCAGCCAGCTCCAGGTGCAGCTCCACGGGGGCCTCAGGCTTCACTGCACACAAATTCATCCACAAGTCAGCCCCAGCTTCACCCAGGATGCTGGGTTTTACTGGGTTTTCACAATTCACTCCTTAAACTCAGTTCTCTTAAACTCAGCTTCCAAGAGCTGCTGCTGCTGGGTTTTACTGGGTTTTCACAATTCACTCCTTAAACTCAGTTCTCTTAAACTCAGTTTCCAAGAGCTGCTGGTGCTGGGTTTTCACAATTCACTCCTTAAACTCAGTTCTCCTAAACTCAGTTTCCAAGAGCTCCTGGTGCTGGGTTTTACTGGGTTTTCACAATGCACTTCTTAAACTCAGTTCTCTTAAACTCAGTTTCCAAGAGCTCCTGGTGCTGGGTTTTACTGGGTTTTCACAATGCACTCCTTAAACTCAGTTCTCTTAAACTCAGTTTCCAAGAGCTGCTGGTGCTGGGTTTTACTGGGTTTTCACAATTCACACCTTAAACTCAGCTCTCTTAAACTCAGTTTCCAAGAGCTCCTGGTGCTGGGTTTTCACAATTCACACCTTAAACTCAGTTCTCTTAAACTCAGCTTCCAAGAGCTGCTGCTGCTGGGTTTTACTGGGTTTTCACAATTCACTCCTTAAACTCAGTTCTCTTAAACTCAGTTTCCAAGAGCTGCTCTGCTGTGTGGCAGTGTTGTGTAATATCCCTGGAAAAGTCACCCTGGTGCTGTTGCAGGCATCAAGAAATGCAGTTTGATCTCCCATTTCCCTTAAACCTGCAGGAATTTCTTCCCTCTGGCCACAACTTTTCCCAGTAGCCAAGGCCTGGCTTACCTGCCTTGCTGGGAAGAGGGAATGAGCAGGAGAGGGATGGGAATGCTGAGAAAATCAATTTGTTCCTTATAGTGTACACTGGGTTTTCCTAAACATTCCCATCCTTCCAGGGGGATGATGGCTGGGAAAGGAGGTGTCCAGGAGAGTGAAAATGGAGAGTTTGGATATTCCTGTGGGGATGGGAAATCCCCAGGATTCCATTCCTTGGGCACTGCCAAGGAGCCAAGGCCCTGCTTTTCCCTGGTATTGAGACCTTGGCTGGCCCTGTCCTCATTCCCAGCCAAGTTTTGCCCATGGAAGAGTAAAACCCTGCAGAAACTGAAGGGAAAACATTCCCAAAAATCCTGGGCAGTGGGCAAATGTTCCCCTCAAATCCCACCTGCACTGGGGTCCAGCTTTCCAATAATCCCATTTAACTGCATTACTGGGATGTCACTCAGTTATATCAAAAATCTCTAATTATTTTCAGTATAAAAATACTGAAAATATTTTTATTTTCCACCAACCAAGTCAGATTTTATTTAGTTATTTATAACAAAATTCTCTTATTATTTTCAGTATAGATCTAGCACACCAAGTCAGATTTTATTTAATTTCTACTTCTAGAGCATCTCAAAGCAATTAACTTCAGGAAGGCCAGCAGGGAGTGATTGGGGAGGAAGCAAATAAAAGTCAGTGGCTTTGCCATCACATTTCCCTGAATCAGATCCCACAGATAATGATGGTTGGGATGCCACCTGCTCCACTATCAGCAAATAAAATCCACGTGGCACAAGCACTCAGGAGTTTTACATTCAAAATAGTTTTAATTGAGCTAAATCTTGGCAGAACACGTATTAATATTGTGCATTTTAAAAACATGCTTCACTAAGCAGAGCTAACTCATTGTGTCATTTTTAAATACTGGCAGACTCCAGGCTGAATTTTTAATTTTTTCCTGCAGCATCATTTCAAACCAGCAGGATGAAAAATGCCACCTCTCATCTTCCAAACCAGCCCACCCAGAGATTTTAACTGGTTCTGTCTGCAGAGCACATCAGTTAGGAGGAAGTTCATAAAGTTCCTAAGTTTTTAAGTTAATAAGATGTTCATAAAACTTTAATTTTTTTCCCCTGCAGCTGACAGCTCCTGCCTTTATGAAATCTGCCCTAATCTGCAATAACTGGGCACGTTGGATAGCAACACATCTCAAATTCATCATGTCAGGAGAGTTTGAGCTTGATCAAACACACAGGAATGTTTTCCAGCTTGGGGTTGCATGGGTGAGCAAAAAAACCATCAGGATCAGAGAGCTGCTTGGGAAAATGGGTGGGATTTCTTGCTAAGCAACTTTGGGAACAGCTTTTTAAATTTAATTGAAGCCCTCAGCAACAAGCTCCACCACTGGGCCAGTGCTGTGCACAGAGAGGTTCTGATTGGAAAGGAAAAAAATGAGAAATAACCAATATTGGAGTGCTTGGGCTGTGCTCAGTGTGGTTTGCACTGGAGCCCAGACAGGATTAGGGAGCTTTTCCTGCCCTGTCTGTGCCCCTTTCCCAGCAGAGCCATCCAGCTGCTGCTGTGAAGCATGGACAGATGACTCTTCTACTAATTAAAGTTCAAAAGAAGGTACATTTGTTACAGTGCTGAAAAGAAGGTGTATTTATTAAATCATTGAAAAGAGGGTGTATTTATTAAATTGTTGAAAAGAGGGTGTATTTATTAAATCATTGAAAAGAGGGTGTATTTATTAAATCGTTGAAAAGAGGGTGTATTTATTAAATCATTGAAAAGAGGGTGTATTTATTAAATTGTTGAAAAGAGGGTGTATTTATTACAGTGCTGAAAAGAGGGTACATTTATTACAGCACTGGACACCTGGGGAGTAACCTCCCAAAGATGTGTAAAAAGTCACAAACTCCTACTCTCTATTCATCCAAAAAGGTTTTCCATATTCAGATGGTGTCCAGCATGGTTTCCAGGATGCCTGTTACATAATCATTAATCCTCTCACTTTGTATTTTAATTAGCTGGATGTCCATTAGGGCTGTGCAATTGTTCTCTTTAATTGGCTTGGTGGGCTCTGAGATGGGTCAGAAGAGCACACCATCGGTGGTGGAGTCTGAAGTGGGTCAGAACACAAAGAAATGGGTTCTGACCCAAAGAATGGGTTCTGACCCAAAGAAATGGGTTCTGACCCAAAGAATGGGTCTTGTCCCAAAGAAATGGGTTGTGACCCAAAGAAATGGGTTGTGACCCAAAGAAGAGATCCTGACCCAAAGAATGGGTTGTGACCCAAAGAAATGGGTTCTGACCCAAAGAATGGGTCTTGTCCCAAAGAAATGGGTTGTGACCCAAAGAAGAGATCCTGACCCAAAGAATGGGTTGTGACCCAAAGAATGGGTCCTGATCCAAAGAAATGGGTTGTGACCCAAAGAAATGGGTTGTGACCCAAAGAATGGGTTGTGACCCAAAGAACAGATCCTGACCCAAAGAATGGATCCTGACCCAAAGAAATGGGTTCTGACCCAAAGAAATGGGTTGTGACCCAAAGAACAGATCCTGACCCAAAGAAATGGGTTGTGACCCAAAGAAATGGGTTGTGACCCAAAGAATGAGTTCTGACCCAAAGAATGGGTTGTGACCCAAAGAATGGGTTGTGACCCAAAGAAATGGGTTGTGACCCAAAGAAATGGGTTGTGACCCAAAGAAATGGGTTCTGACCCAGAGAAATGGGTTGTGACCCAAAGAACAGATCCTGATCCAAAGAATGGGTTGTGACCCAAAGAAATGGGTTGTGACCCAAAGAATGGGTTGTGACCCATTTCAGAACAGTAAGTTCTGACTCTTCCTTTGAGGAGGAAGTAAGAGCTCTTCCTCCTGGTAAACTCTTCAGCCATGTCGAGCTGGCAGGGCTCCTTGGCCTGCTGGTCCCAGTCCAACCCTCCTCCCATTCTTAGCTGTATTTATTTATGGCTCCTGCACTCTTTCAATACTTCATCCCTCACCTGTCATTCCCAACCTTGTTTCAGTATCAATTCATTTCCTTGTTAAGCTCCAATCCCAATGTCTGACCTTTGCTAACTACACTTCCAACCTCACCCTTGATTCATTTACGCTCTCAATAAAATTCCATCATTCTCACTCTCTCATTCCCAGCTCACCCCTTGGCTCAGTTTCCATGGCCAGGGGCCTCAGCCATGCTCACCAATGTCCGTGGGCTGCAGGGCCATCGGGGGTGACCCCAGGGCTGTGTCCCCTGCCACCATCTCCAGCCACAGCAGGAAGGTGTGGTTGAGGCTCGGGGTGGGCACCAGGCACTGGCAGCTGGCCGGGGCCCTGCAGGCACACGGAGCCACCCTCACTGTGCCCTGCAGGGAGCTCGTGGATGCAGCCCCCAGGGACAGCTCTGACCTGCAGGGGGGAAAAACAAACCAGGAATAAAATCATTTTCTGTATCTCAATAGGTGTGGCCATCTGGATGTGGTTTATTGATCAAAGAATTAAATGAATTAATGGAAAAAATTAACTTTGCGGCTTGTCCCTTTTTAAATGGTTTTCAAGTAATGAAAACAATTCTGTAGGAATCCTTAAAATCAGAAGGTTTTAAGAAAGGTAGGAAAAAGCAAGCCTCAGACAGCAAAGACAGTGAAATGCTAAAGCAGCAAAAAAATTAGTAAATTCCATTCAAGAATTCCTAGATGTTCTTTAGGCACACAGTGTTGTTTTACCTTCCCATGGCAGCTCCCTGCCATCCCAAAGGAGATGAATTTCTAATTCTCATTCGTGGGGCACTGAAATAATGTCAAAACAATTTAATGCTCCCTCCAGCTCCTGCTACAATTAATTATTAATATAATTAATACAATTAATTATGATTATATGTTATATATAATATATATTATTATATTATATATAATATAATATATATTATTATATTATATACATTATATATATATTATAATGATTATAATCATTATAATATTCCCTGTAATATTATAATGATTATAATATTACAGGGAATATTATAATCATGGGATGGTTTGGGTTGGGAGGGACCTTAAATCCCATCCCAGCCCCTGCCATGGACAGGGACCTTCTCCACTGTCCCAAACTGCTCCAAGCCCCATCCTTGGACACTTCCAGGGATCCAGGGGCAGCCACAGCTTCTCTGGGAAATCCATTCCAGGGCCTCCCCACCCTCCCAAGGAACAATTCCTAATTCCCAATCTCCCATCTGAATCTTCAGAACCAGCAGCTCCCAAAGCATTCTTCATTCTCATCTCTGCTCTTCAGGGTCTTCCAGAAACCCACATTTATGGAATTCTGCAGGTATCCAGTGACTAAAGCCTCTCCAAGGTTGGGAATTTAATAGTGCAAATAATTTGTGGCCAAATTTCTCCCAGCAGCAAAGCCAAGACAAACCCTGACAGTTCAATCACCTCGGATTCTTTCCTGCTTTTCATGTTTCATCCTTACCCAAAAAAAAAAAAAGAAAATAAAAAGCTCCTGTTTGGAATTGTTCTGAAGTGATTTTGGAATTATTTCTGTCCAGTAAGGGTTTTGTTTTACTAATTCAGAGAAAGAAATGGAAATTCATGGAATAAGAGCCTTTCAGTACATTTTTCCAATGGTTTTATAGCTGGCATGAGTCACTGGAACACTTGGATTCAGCAGGGCAGAGATTTCTGCATTAGAGGAGAGGGAAGGACGAGATCTGCTTTATTTTTTGGGTTTAGTCCATTTGTTATCTGCTCCATTTATCTGAGAGCAGAGCACAGGGAACTGGCCATGATTCACCAATTCCATCTCCATATCCTGCCCTGCTTAGAGAGGAAAAGGTCAAAAAACTGAGGAGAATTATGGAGGATGGGAAGAGCTCAGGCTGGGACTGCAGGGAGCCACTCCTGGATCATCCCAGCCCCACTCCCTGTCAGGACCCAGCACATCCCTCTGGCTGTCCTGAGCAGCCCAGACCCTGCCAGGGGGCTCACAGACCCTGGCACAGAGCCCAAAATGCCTCTGTGGGTTTGATTATGACCCGTGGAGCAAATTACCAACCTTCTATGAAGATCAGTGAGCCACAACAGTTGAAGTAGAATATTAGTGCAGTTATCACAGGGTGGAAAAGTAGATTTTAGAGTTTTTGGTATGGGGGTTCAGGAGGCAAGATGGAGGGAACTGGGTGTGTCCAGCCTTTCTCCTTCTTCTTCTTGGCCTCCATCTCCTGCTGTGATGTTGGCACTCACAGATTGGTTTAGAGTAGAAGCTCAGTGTCTAACACAGGTGATGGGCATTGGGAAGTTACTGTAAATATTGCACAGGTAGATTCTGGTATAAAGACATAACACCACCCCGGGGCAGGCAGAGTGCCTGTGGCTGTCCTGCTGAGCAGATCTCTGCTGGGCAGAAAGAAAATTTTATAGATAAGAATTAATAAACAACCTTGAGACTGAGAGATGAAGAGCTCTGACTCCTTCTTTAAGCACCGGGCTGGGATAACAGACTTTGGGACTTTTCTTGGGGTCACTGTGCCAAACCAATGATCCCAACAACTCCCCTCATCCCTCACTGATTTTTCTGCACCTTGGGATCCTCTGAGGCTGGAAACCCATGGAATTTGGGCAGCCCTGCCCTCCCAGCCCCTGTGCTCTGCAGGAACAGCCCCAAGCAGGTCCATGTCAAGGTATGGTTTACATTTATTAATGCTCCAGACAGTCCCTCCTGACATTCCTACAAGAATTCTCTCCAGGACTTGCAGACTTCAGCACACAGGAATTAAGCTGATGGTATCTGGCAGACATGGAGCTCTGAAATTACTTGGAATAATTTGGTTTTTCTAGATGTGGCTCTGCTGTTTTCTCCTGAATTTCCTTTCAAAAACTTTGCAGAATTTCCTTTGAAGCGTCTCTGCCTTCTCCTGTTGCTCTCAGATTTTATTGGTCTCCAAAAACCACAATCAATCCATGAAAACATATTTTTTTTCTTCAAACCACATCTTTGATCTGATCTATCTGGAAAGTAGTTACTACCACACCAGCTCCTCATCATTCCTAATAATTATTTCAATTTTTAACCATCCAAATGGACTTGTTTGCACCCAAAAAAAGCAGAGTAAAGGGAGAAAAATGCTGAAGATCTCCTCTCCTCACTTAACCCTCACAAGCTGAGGAGAGGTCAGTGGCTCCTCCACCCAAATCCTGTTACAGAAAGTTCTTTTAGCCAACACCTTGGAATATAAACATGCAGGAACTCCTAAATGTTTTATATTTATATTCAAGTTCCTCCAGAAGGTGATGCTTCTCCTGCTAAATTCATCTGTAACCCCATGGGGAACTTGGAGATTTTCAATGAGATGCTGCAAAATGTCCTGGCTGAATTTCAATCCTGTTCTTGCAATTGAATAGAAAAAGTAAAATTTCTTTTAGGGCAAATTATCTGAATTTTCAGGAAAGTTCCATCCCAAGCAGGTGGTGGTGAAATAGGGTCACCATTGGAACTGTGCTGTCACATTATTCCCATATTCATTCCAAGCATTGCCTTTAATGGGAAAGGATTGGGCAAAGCTGTCTGGGGCTTCCAGGGTTTTCTCCATAAATATTTCCCAATGTTTTTGATCAATGGTAGCTCTAGAAAAATCCTTGTTTGAAGAAGCTGCCCCATTAAACTGCAGCAGATCTGAGGGCTGCTGAGCAAGTAAAACTCCTTTTAGGGCAAATTATCTGAATTTTCAGGAAAGTTCCATCCCAAGCAGGTGGTGGTGAAATAGGGTCACCATTGCAACTGTGCTGTCACATTATTCCCATATTCATTCCAAGCACTGCCTTTAATGGGAAATTGAATAGAAAAAGTAAAACTCCTTTTAGGGCAAATCACCTGAATTTTCAGGAAAGTTCCATCCCAAGCAGGTGGTGGTGAAATAGGGTCACCATTGGAACTGTGCTGTCACATTATTCCCATATTCATTCCAAGCACTGCCTTTAATGGGAAAGGATTGGGCAAAGCTGTCTGGGGCTTCCAGGGTTTTCTCCATAAATATTTCCCAATGTTTTTGATCAATGGTAGCTCCAGAAAAATCCTTGTTTGAAGAAGCTGCCCCATTAAACTGCAGCAGATCTGAGGGTGCTGAGCTCATCAATCTCTAATGAGAGCTTGGTTTTCTCTGGCTGGAGAGGCTCAATGCACAACTGATTTATCCTTAAAAAACATGGGAATTCAGGCTCAGAACTGGAGGAGAGCCTCCCAGGTACTTCAAATAAATCCAAATATGAATGCAGCCTCATGAGCTCAAAGGGCAAATGATCATCAGTGCTCAAAATTAACCCAAGGGGGTCCCTGAGGCTGAAAATTCCAGCTCATGGAGTTACCCTGGGCTTTACAGCATTCCTGGGATCAGACAGCTGGAAAGATGTTTGGTAGGCAATTAACCCATTAGGCTAATGAAGCTTTGGAATAACCTCTTCTTTTCTATTCCTTTGGAATAACCTCTTCTATCCTTTTGGAATAATCTTTTCTATCTCTTTGGAATAACCTCTTCTTTTCTATCCTTTTGGAATAATCTTTTCTTTTCTATTCCTTTGGAATAACCTCTTCTTTTCTATCCTTTTGGAATAACCTCTTATTTTCTATCCTTTTGGAATAACCTTTTCTTTTCTATTCTTTTGGAATAACCTTTTCTTTTCTATCCTTTTGGAATAACCTCTTTTTTCCTATCCTTTTGGAAGAACCTTTTCTATTCCTTTGGAATACCCTTTTCTTTTCTATCCTTTTGGAATAACCTTTTCTTTTCTATCCTTTTGGAAGAACCTTTTCAAAGCCCCATCCTCTCCCTCACTTGAGCCTCTCACAGAGCACTGCCATGAGCAGAACAGAACATTCCCATTCCTGCTATTTCCAAGCAGGAAAACTGTGGATGTGGTAAGTAACAGGAGAATTCTCTAATGCTGGGGAAAAAAATAAAAGAAAAAAAAAAATAAAAGAAAAAGCTGTGAGAGACCCAAGGTTTTCTGTTGTAGATTCTCCTGTATCATTATTTTTGTGCATTGCCCTGCATGTGAGAATCCTGGCTGGATCTCCAGACTCCCAGGGAGAAACACATGCCAGGAATGCATATTTTTAAAACTGGGAATGTTTTCAAGGTATTTTGGCTCAGGAATAAAATGTTAAGGTATCAGAGAGCCAACAGGGAAAGCTGTCACCTTCCCAAAGGTTGAAATGCTTGTGCTTGCTGCTCCCCCAGAACACAGGGACACTAAAAGGAAAATATTAATATGGAATGTGGGCAGGGAAATGAGTTCTCCAAGGTTTTGCTTTACTTCTCATCTTTGCAGCAAAGAGGAATCAAACAGAGACCCTGCTGAGCCCACAGGGCCTGCTCTCCTAAATTGCATGGAGCTCACTGAATTCCCCTCCTAACACAAGGAACCTCTTCAGCCCAGCTGGGCTCCAGGCTGGTGGCATCCCAAAACAATTCAATACAGAGATTTCTGCACTGGGATCACTGGCAAAGCTTCTCCTGAGCAGCTGAGCCTGGCTGGAGCAGAGCAAAGGCAGAGCAAACAGCCCTGGAATGGGATTTCAGGAGTCACACTCATGGGGAGCACTGGAAATGGGAACCCACCTCACCAAAATGGGATTTAAATATTGTGTCAGAAAAACCATATTTATTCCTAAATAATGCATAGGGAGCACTGGAAATGGGAACCCACCTCACCAAAATGGCATTTAAATATTGTGTCAGCTGAAAAACTATATTTATTCCTAAATAATGCATTTGGGTTCTGCTCCTCAGCCCAGCTGGGCTCCAGGCTGGTGGCATCCCAAAACAATTCAATACAGAGATTTCTGCACTGGGATCACTGGAATGGGATTTCAGGAGTCACACTCATGGGGAGCACTGGAAATGGGAACCCACCTCACCAAAATGGGATTTAAATATTGTGTCAGAAAAAACATATTTATTCCTAAATAATGCATAGGGAGCACTGGAAATGGGAACCCACCTCACCAAAATGGGATTTAAATATTGTGTCAGAAAAAACATATTTATTCCTAACTAATGCATTTGGGTTCTGCTCTTCAGCCCAGCTGGGCTCCAGGCTGGTGGCATCCCAAAACAATTCAATACAGAGATTTCTGCACTGGGATCACTGGAATGGGATTTCAGGAGTCACAGTCATAGGGAGCACTGGAAATGGGAACCCACCTCACCAAAATGGGAATAAATATTGTGTCAGAAAAACTATATTTATTCCTAAATAATGCATAGGGAGCACTGGAAATGGGAACCCACCTCACCAAAATGGGATTTAAATATTGTGTCAGAAAAACTATATTTATTCCTAAATAATGCATTTGGGTTCTGCTCTTCAGCCCAGCTGGGCTCCAGGCTGGTGGCATCCCAAAACAATTCAATACAGAGATTTCTGCACTGGGATCACTGGAATGGGATTTCAGGAGTCACAGTCATAGGGAGCACTGGAAATGGGAACCCACCTCACCAAAATGAGATTTAAATATTCTCCCAGATGGAGCAGAGCAAAGGCAGAGCTGCTGCCCCCACAAACAGCCCTGGAATGAGATTTCAGGAGTCACACTCATGGGGAGCACTGGAAATGGGAACCCACCTCACCAAAATGGGATTTAAATATTGTGTCAGAAAAACTATATTTATTCCTAAATAATGCATAGGGAGCACTGGAAATGGGAACCCACCTCACCAAAATGGGATTTAAATATTGTGTCAGAAAAACTATATTTATTCCTAAATAATGCATAGGGAGCACTGGAAATGGGCACCCACCTCACCAAAATGGGAATAAATATTGTGTCAGAAAAAACATATTTATTCCTAAATAATGCATTTGGGTTCTGCTCTTCAGCCCAGCTGGGCTCCAGGCTGGTGGCATCCCAAAACAATTCAATACAGAGATTTCTGCACTGGGATCACTGGCAAAGCTTCTCCTGAGCAGCTGAGCCTGGCTGGAGCAGAGTAAAGGCAGAGCAAACACCCCTGGAATGGGATTTCAGGAGTCACAGTCATGGGGAGTGTGAGGAAATGGGAACCCACCTCACCAAAATGGGATTTAAATATTCTCCTGGATGGAGCAGAGCAAAGGCAGAGCTGCTGCCCCCACAAACACCCCTGGAATGAGATTTCAGGAGTCACACTCATGAGGAGCACTGGAAATGGGAACCCACCTCACCAAAATGGGAATAAATATTGTGTCAGAAAAACTATATTTATTCCTAAATAATGCATAGGGAGCACTGGAAATGGGAACCCACCTCACCAAAATGGCATTTAAATATTGTGTCAGCTGAAAAACCATATTTATTCCTAAATAATGCATTTGGGTTCTGCTCTTCAGCCCAGCTGGGCTCCAGGCTGGTGGCATCCCAAAACAATTCAATACAGAGATTTCTGCACTGGGATCACTGGCAAAGCTTCTCCTGAGCAGCTGAGCCTGGCTGGAGCAGAGTAAAGGCAGAGCAAACACCCCTGGAATGGGATTTCAGGAGTCACACTCATGAGGAGCACTGGAAATGGGAACCCACCTCACCAAAATGGCATTTAAATATTGTGTCAGCTAAAAAACCATATTTATTCCTAAATAATGCATTTGGGTTCTGTTCTTCAGCCCAGCTGGGCTCCAGGCTGGTGGTATCCCAAAACAATTCAATATAGAGATTTCTGCACTGGCATCACTGGAATGGGATTTCAGGAGTCACAGTCATAGGGAGCACTGGAAATGGGAACCCACCTCACCAAAATGGCATTTAAATATTCTCCTGGATGGAGCAGAGCAAAGGCAGAGCTGCTGCACCCAAAAACACCCCTGGAATGGGATTTCAGGAGTCACAGTCATGGGGATCACTGGAAATGGGAACCCACCTCACCAAAATGGGATTTAAATATTGTGTCAGAAAAAACATATTTATTCCTAAATAATGCATTTGGGTTCTGCTCTTCAGCCCAGCTGGGCTCCAGGCTGGTGGCATCCCAAAACAATTCAATACAGAGATTTCTGCACTGGGATCACTGGAATGGGATTTCAGGAGTCACAGTCATAGGGAGCACTGGAAATGGGAACCCACCTCACCAAAATGGCATTTAAATATTGTGTCAGAAAAACCATATTTATTCCTAAATAATGCATTTGGGTTCTGCTCTGACTACAGGGATGATTTGTGCCAAATGAGATCTGGCTGTTCAGGAAATCCTCCTCTATAAATTCAGCTAATTCAACTATTGCAGTTTATCCTGTTTCATCAGGAAATGAAGTCTCTGTGTGTCTCTTCAAACCCATCAATAACCCAGAAAAACCAGGGTGGTTTCATGGTATCAAACAGATCTTGTTGTAACCAGTGTGTACCAGACCTGTCCATCCCACAGGCAGGAGGATTCCATCTCAGCATTCCAGGGAATATTCACCACAGTGCCAATGAGATGAGAGCAGCATTTGCCATTGGATCACATCTAAAGTACCACAGTTACTTCAAGAGAGACAATATTATGGTTGAAAAAAGGTAAAAAATAAAAAACAGAACCAAGATTTAAATTAAGAAATTCTAACAACAAAGATACTCTAAGAAGTCAATGCTGATTTCATGAACAGATTTTAAGAAATACGGGAAGGACAGAGAAGGGGGATTTTTCATTCAAATAACCACAAACTTTCCATCTTATCCAGGATTACTTTTAGACAGCACAAAGTAAAATCTGCAGAGCTAAAGCTCCCAGCATGCTGGAAGTGGAATGTTGATGTTTTAGGAGATGCTTTCAGTTTTCCAGAGGGATTTAACAGTAAACCCTGTACTTACCCAGAGTAGAAAAGATTCACCTTCAGGTCAGCTCTCAGGTCCAGCTTCAAAAGCTGCAGGTTACAAACCAACAGGTCCAGCCTGCCCCTAATCCAACATTCCATGTTCCAGCTCCAGTCTGGACAAAATAAAAAGAGATCACACATTTCTGAACTGAATTAAAGCAAAATAAAACACCTGGATGGGAGTCACTCACAAAGAGAGGACAAGGAACAGATATTCCTGAAAGTCAGGCTGCACCACAGATGGGAAAATATTTCTGTATAATTTCATTTGGGCACCTTAAACACTTCCAAGGCTCACAATCCATGTGGTCATGGTTAAAGAAGGAATATTTTTCACCTGGATTTAGGGACAAGGCTGCAGGGTGAAGGAAAATAAAGCTGATGGTGATTGCTGTGTCCTGGGAAGTGGCACAGCCCCAGCTCACAATCCATGTGGTCATGGTTAAAGAAGGAATATTTTTCACCTGCATTTAGGGACAAGGCTGCAGGGTGAAGGAAAATAAAGCTGCTGGTGGTTGCTGTGTCCTGCTGGGGATTTGTGGAATGAAATTCTACCCAGTGAGGTCAAGGAGATTCCTGGCAGCAGGATGCCAGCTCTGTGTTCCTCAGAGACAGGAGGAGAAAAGAATCCTTGGGAAAAAATCCTAATCCATGTACAGACATTTACTGCACATACAGCAGGATGGCAGCTCCATGTTCCTCAGAGACAGGAGGAGAAAAAATCCTTGGGAAAAAAAATCCTAATCCATGTACAGACATTTACTGCACATTCAGCAGGATGTGTTCCTCAGAGACAGGAGGAGAAAAGAATCCTTGGGAAAAAAAATCCTAATCCATGTACAGACATTTACTGCACATTCAGCAGGATGTGTTCCTCAGAGACAGGAGGAGAAAAAATCCTTGGGAAAAAAATCCTAATCCATGTACAGACATTTACTGCACATTCAGCAGGATGTGTTCCTCAGAGACAGGAGGAGAAAAGAATCCTTGGGAAAAAAATCCTAATCCATGTACAGACATTTACTGCACATTCAGCAGGATGGCAGCTCCATGTTCCTCAGAGACAGGAGGAGAAAAAATCCTTGGGAAAAAAATCCTAATCCATGTACAGACATTTACTGCACATTCAGCAGGATGTGTTCCTCAGAGACAGGAGGAGAAAAAATCCTTGGGGAAAAAAATCCTAATCCATGTACAGACATTTACTGCACATTTATTATTGAAATCCTCATCATTCATGTAGAAATGATGCCATTTGCTCTCCATCTCCCCTGCCAGCTGATGGAGTTTAAAGCCCACATCCACCAAAAATATTTAAAATATTCCTCACAGTGTCTGAACTGCTTTGAAGATCTGGGTTTATGTCCTCTTATGCAGTGCTCCATATTTTATTCACAATTCCCCTGAAAAGACAGCTAACTTTTTTTTTCTTTTTGAAACTGTGCTGTACAATTCCTCCATCTTCCACTACATTCTGAGGAAGGATTTTAGCTCCCTGAGGAAGAGTTTTATGCCCCTGAGGAAGGATTTTACCACCCTGAGTAAGGATTTTACCTCTCTGAGGAAGGATTTTGCCACCCTGAGTAAAGATTTTACCACCCTGAGGAAGGATTTTGCCACCCTGAGTAAGGATTTTGTCACACTGAGTAAGGATTTTATCAACCTGAGCAAGGATTTTACCAACCTGAGCAAGGATTTTGCCACCCTGAGGAAGGATTTTGCTACTCTGAGTAAGGATTTTGCCACCCTGAGTAAAGATTTTAACACCCTGAATAAGGATTTTGCTACCTCGAGGAAGGATTTTGCCACCCTGAGGAAGGATTTTAACACAGTGAGAAGGATTTTACCACAGTGAGAAGAATTTTGCCACCCTGAGTAAGGATTTTGCCACCCTGAGTAAGGATTTTACTACCCTGAGGAAGGATTTTACCACAGTGAGAAGGATTTTACCACCCTGAGGAAGGATTTTACCACTCTGAGTAAAGATTTTACCACCCTGAGTAAGAATTTTACCACACTGAGGAAGGATTTTACCACCCTGAGTAAGAATTTTACCACAGTGAGAAGGATTTTGCCACCCTGAGGAAGGATTTTACCACCCTGAGTAAAGATTTTACCACCCTGAGTAAGGATTTTGCCACCCAGAGTAAGGATTTTACCACCCAGAGTAAGGATTTTACCACCCTGAGTAAGGATTTTACCTCTCTGAGAAAGGATTTTACCACCCTGAGTAAGGATTTTATCACCCTGAGTAAGGATTTTGCCACCCTGAGGAAGGATTTTACCACAGTGAGAAGGATTTTACCACACTGAGGAAGGATTTTACCTCTCTGAGAAAGGATTTTGCCACCCTGAGGAAGGATTTTACCACCCTGAGTAAGGATTTTACCACACTGGATAAGGATTTTACCTCTCTAAGGATTTTACCACCCTGAGTAGGGATTTTGTCACCCTGAGTAAAGATTTTACCACCCTGAGTAAGGATTTTACCTCTCTGAGGAAGGATTTTACCACAGTGAGTAAGGATTTTACCACGCTGAGTAAGGATTTTACCTCTCTGAGAAAGGATTTTGCCACCCTGAGTAAGGATTTTGCCACCCTGAGTAAGGATTTTGCCTCTCTGAGGATTTTGCCACCCTGAGGAAGGATTTTACCACAGTGAGAAGGATTTTGCCACACTGAGTAAGGATTTTACCACCCTGAGTAAGGATTTCACCACACTGTGCTGCCTGCCCAGGATAAAAGTCAATCCCCATTAATCCAACCCACCCCTCTCCTCCCAAATAACAAAAAACCCCTAAATATTTTTGGAATAATTAACTCCTTATGCCCTTGAGTGTAAACCCACCTATTTTCTGAGGAGCAGACAGATTTATTTCTGAAGGAATAAACTTCCTTGCCTTCATGCTTGCTCTGTACAATGAACAATCAATGTTGCTGGCACTCCAAAGGCAACACAGAAAATTTTCTTCATTCATTAAATTCTTGATTTTGGGTTCTCTCCTCAAAGCAGACCAGCTCCCAGCTGAGAAAGGGCTCAAAAAGGTCTCATTCAGCAGCACACAGGGCAGTGTGAAATTCCTGGCAGGAACTGGAAGGACCATGCAGTGGGCAGCTGCCATCTGAAGGAAATCTGCAAATATAAAGGGAAAAGCTGATTTCATTAGCTGATTTCATTAGCTGATTGCATTAGCTGATTTCATTCCATTTTTATTGGAAATACAAGTAAAAATTCATCTTTTTGAACAAGTAAAAGGGAGTGGTTATGTGATACAGAAATAGGTAAAAATCACGTTGTTTCCAAGGGTTGTTCCCTAAGTTAAAGACAAAATTAGTAAAATTGATAAATAAAATAAAATTAATAAAAATATCCCTCCTAGGTAAAGAAAAAATCACTTAAAACATCCTCTCTGAATGGTGTCACAGGTGACAGATTCCAGGTTTTAGCCCACCCTCACTGCACCTAAATTTGTGTTTTCTCAATCTTTTTAAAAAGTCAAGGCCAAGATTGCAGGCAAAGCATCTGCTTGGGATAAATTGGTTTTTATTAACCAAAACTGCAGTGAATGCTCAGCTGGGTGTGAGTCTCATCTCCCCATGCAGTGCTGGAACAGATCCCCTGCAGCTCTTTTCAAACAGCTCCATTTCAACAGAAATATCATCCTGTTGTAAATATGAAACACAGTCCCACTGTAACTGTGAAATAAAAAAGGACAAAATTACTGTGGGTGCAACTGCACAACCCCAGGGCATTATCTGGGAAGGGAGAGGCAGGGAAATTATAATTTTTTTTTTCCCATAAGATTTAAAATAAAACCACTCTGAGCACATTTGTTGAATTGTGCTCACAATGGCTGAGAGAAGGATGAGCAGGGAAAACACTGCAAAATATTCTGAATTTAAAGATTAAAGCTCTGCTTACAGCAAGGAACAGGGGCATGGGTGCACTTTGCATTCTGCTCAGGAAGGGCAGAAATTTTAAGCAGTTCATTAAATAGAAATTAATTGATGCTCTATGCCCTGCCCCAGCCAAAATAAGAAATACCAGAATATCTCTGGCACTGTTTGATTCATAGAAATTCATCATTTTCTAGCACAGAGCATGAGTTAAATAATACCAAAATATGAAATGAGAGCTCTAAAAAATTCATCTCTCTAGAAATTCATCATTTTCTAGCACAGAGCACGAGTTAAATAATACCAAAATATGAAATGAGAGCTTTAAAAAAAGGTATTAAAACAAGGAGATGCAGAGTTTTATTCTGCAGAGGGTTTTGCTCTCCCTCCACACAGATTTTGTGTGTGCACAGCTAAAATAAGAAATATCAGAATATCTCTGGCATTGTTTGATTCATAGAAATTCATCATTTTCTAGCACAGAGCATGAGTTAAATAACACCAAAATATGAAATGAGAGCTCTAAAAAATTCATCTCTCTAGAAATTCATCATTTTCTAGCACAGAGCATGAGTTAAATAATACCAAAATATGAATGAGAGCTCTAAAAAAGCCAGGAGATGCAGAGTTTTATTCTGCACAGGGTTTTGCTCTCCCTCCACACAGATTTTGTGCTGCCAGGCTCCTGCAGGGCTCTGCTCTCCCACTAAACAGAGTTTGTGCCTCTGTAAATCCCAGCTTCATTAGCCTGCAGCAGGAGGAATGGAGCAAACAAACTCTCAGGCCATGATCCATGATTAAAAAAGGACAAAAAAGTGACACAGAGCAGGACAGAGAAGCAGCACTGTCCCCAGCTCAGCTCTTTTCCTAAGGAACTTCCCCCTCGTGCATCACAGATCATCTCAAGGGATGAATTAAATCTTATAAAGTCAAAATTGTGCTCAGCCCCTTTCTCCAGAAACAGAAAAAATGAGGTTAAAATGACCCAGGGCAAGGCCTGCCTTGCAGATCTGTCCCCAGAGCAGCAGGGCCATCAGATGGTGACAAACTGCCCTGAAATGCCAGGAAATCTCCCTGCAGCATCCAGGATTTCCAGTTAAAGCTCCTCAATTTGTTCAGATCACCAAAGGTACTTAAAGGAATTTCAGCAATGCAGTATTTGATACTGAGTGGGTAAAAGTACATAGAGAGCAAGATTAAAAGGTGTTTATGAATATAAAAGGCACCTAAATCTAATGATTTGTTCATATTTTGTAAAGATGACACAAATTTTCCAAGTAACTCCACTGGATTACAAGATCTGCTTCCTCCCTAAGCACCACCATCATAACCCTTTAAATAGTCCTTATTTTAATTTAAAAAAATGGAAAAGGAAGGCAAATACCAGCTGTCCTTGCACAGCAGATGCCAATATTGTCAGAGGCATTTCCCAGTTCATTAATGCAGCATTTGGAGGGAGCTGAGCACCCTTTGGCAGCCCTGGGAGCAGGACTGGCAGCATCCCCCAGCAGCAGAGGAGCTCTCCTTGCATTTCAAACTCCCCAAAAGCTTTTATCTCATCAAATCTGTCCAGGGTATTTATTTGGATGTGTCCTGACTCAATATGTATTTTTTAACAATGTTTCCTGATCTGAAAAGTCACCCCAATCTGGGTTTGGGGATGTTTTTTAGTGACTCACCCATCAGCACAAACGTGGTTGGGATGATTTGCCAACACATCTTGTTTTGTAGAGCTGACCTGAAAAACACACAGAAAATTAATGGAGGGCTTATAATTATCAGTTTATTATTTAATTTTGGTGTACTTCAGTTCATTTGGTGCTCACACCTTTGTAAGGAGAATCATGGAAAATCAGAATGGTTTGGAAATGGAAAGGAACTTAAAAATCATCTAAATCAAACAATCTGGGATGGGGAGAGACACTTCTCTCTACACCAGGAAAGGAAGAACAGGCCAGAAAGGGAGGAAAAAATCAGAATTTTCCAAGTGAAGCAGACACAGAAGCACTCACCCATTCCAACAGTGAAAACTTCACTAAACCTTACAGCAACATTTCATTATTGATCCTTCATTTCAGATACTTTGTTCTTTTTTATTTTCATCCAACAGTTACATAAATCCTGCTAAAATCAAAATATATTTTTACAGTTAAAGCTCCACAGAGGAGAGTTTGGCTGCTGTTGCAGTCAGGAGCTGAGTGCTGAGTAAAATCCACAGCTCAAGTCAGGCAGCAAATGCCAGGGTGAGAAATTCCAGTGAGGGAATCCCTCCAAAGGGTTCCATTCCTGGAATATTTCTGAGGACAGATTCCTTGAGAACATCCCTGGAGCCAAAAAAGGCAGTGCCAAGGTTATGTAATGCACTTTGGGGCTGCATGTCCTGGAAAATAAATTTATTCTTGTGTTCCATACCTACCTGAAGCACAGGGATGTCACAATTCCCAGTCCCTGTCCCCTGCCTGCTGTCCCAGCAATCCAGGGGAGCTGAATTTCTCCAGCACTGGCTCTGCAGGAACAGCCAACCCCATCCAATTTCCTCCCCATCCACTTTTCCAGCTCCATTTTCAGCTATTAAAGAGAGAATCTCAGATTTTTCCAGTTTCAGGGGACAATTTGGCTCTCAGCACAGCTGGGAGGTGCCCATCTCACCTGTTCCTTTCTCATCACTTTATTTCTGCCAGAGAGCCATGAGGGCTGGAGGAATTATGGAGCTATCAGGTTATTTCACAAAGATACAGACAGGAATTATTTCCAAATAACTGAAATGAGTTCTATTTTCCCTGATTTCAGAAGCAAAAAGTACCTTTTAAAAGAGTTTATTTGACATAAATGTACATTATTCATCCTATTAGAGAAACTGCCCATGTTCCTCTTTTACATGTGCAAGAAAAATCTCTGTCCATCCTTCAAGCACTTCCCAACAGGAAACTGGCAGAAATCACTTCCAAGAAAACTGAATATCCATTTCCAAAATTTATAAAGTTATCCATAAGCCCTGGGTGTTAAGAGTTTCCCCCATGAAATACCCATTTACACTGAGAAGAAAATAAACACAGAGCCCCAGAACCTCATGCAGAAGGAAAATAATAATTTCTATGCAGTTTAGTGAAAATTAAGGTTTTTTAATTTCTTGATGGAAGGGGAAAAAATTAAGGGATAATTTCTTCATGGAAAAGGTGGTCAGGATTGGAAGGGGCTGCCCAGGGAGGTTTGGAGTCCCCATCCCTGGAGGTGTCCAAGGGACTCCTGGAAGTGGCACTCAGGGCTGGGGACAAGGCTGGACTTGAGCTCTTGGAGGGCTTTTCCAGCCTTTATGATTTTGGGATTCTGACATAAAAATGGCCAGACAGAGCAATCAGAGATTTAAAAATGTTCTGATGTCAGCACTAAGTTCATACTTGGAGCAGAAGGCAAAACCACTTTTCAGCCCAGCCTGAGATCCTCATACAGAAGGAAGATTATATTTTCTATGTAGTTTAGTGAAAATTAAGGTTTTTTAATTTTCTGATGGAAGGGGAAAAAATTAAGGGATAATTTCTTCATGGAAAGGATGGTCAGGATTGGAAGGGGCTGCCCAGGGAGGTTTGGAGTCCCCAGCCCTGGAGGTGTCCAAGGGACTCCTGGAAGTGGCACTCAGGGCTGGGGACAAGGGTGGATGTGATGGTCCTGGAGGGCTTTTCCAGCCTTAATGATTTTGGGATTCTGACATAAAAATGGCCAGACAGAGCAATCAGAGATTTTAAAATGTCCTGATGTCAGCACTAATTTCATACTTGGAGCAGAAGGCAAAACCACTTTTCAGCCCAGCCTGGGATCTCCTGTCACATCAACCTAGGCTGGCTTCACAGAGGTGTTTTTCCAACATTCCTGACCAAAGCCAGGGCTGAACAAGACCAAAAAGTCCTGAAAGCTGCATGGCCACAGAACCAGCCCCTTCTCTGTTCAAAGTTCACCTTTTCTTGTGTAAACTTTGGGTAAAAAAGAGATAAATCCCAGGGCAGGATAAATGCACTGCTGGAGCAGACAGGATTCCCCAAAACCTTTTCCAGTGAGAACAGTGAACTTGCCAGAATTCCTTATTCCACTGTAAGAAAGAGTAGAAGTTTTACAGGAACATTTACAGGGAACAGGAAGCTAAATAAAGAGAATTATTACAACTTGTAAGCTCTGTCCTGGAGAGAATAAATGAACACAGCCAGGACAAATTGGTTTATTTGAGGCTGGGGAAGTGTCCATACAATAGACAGGAATTTGAATCCTTTTGAACAAATATATTTCAAATTATTCTGGAACCACTGAGTTTGCTGCTGTTAGGTACAAGAAATTTTCTGATTTCCTATGTAAATACTATATTCCTCTCCATATCAACCACAGAACAGCTCAGCACCAACAGATATGACAGGCAAGGAGGAGAGCAATGAAATCAAATCATTTTTATTTACAGGACAGGTGAGAAATCCTAGAATTCCCTGGATTATCAGCATGGGAAACAGGTTCAGCACAACCTGAAATGAGCAGGACCCACAAACACCTGCACTGGGCATGGAAAAGCATACAAACCATCCCTGATTTTTGCAAGCACTGCACTACAGCTGGTTGTAAATATTAAAAATCTCTAGAAAGCATAAAACGTTTTAGCAATGTCTATGCACAGCATCTTCTCACCTGTTCTTTAAGGTGCCAAGGGCTTTCCAGTCCTGTCAGTCTGAGCATGGAATTCTACTTGCCATTAAGTACATTAAAAACCATTCTTAAAAAAGAGTTCTGAGAAAGTGGTGCACACAAAACAGAAAATGAGTAGGACCCACACTGAATAATCTTGCTAATATTAAAGCTTTAATAAAGGCAGCCCAAGCTGGGCAGAAGCTACAAATCCAACTCTGAACCTGCTGGTGGAGCCTCTCCCCCAAGACTCGACAGCAAAACGTCCCGAACTCTTCAGAGTTTCTCCAGACGGTGGAATTTCTCTTGTTTGTAGTGAAACCGCTCCTCATTCATGCCGTGGATCCGTCCTTCCTTCCGAGCACAGCTCCTGGGATTCCTTGGCACTCAGAGGTTTTATCCCCTTAAGGGCACGCTTGGAAGTTAAGGGCTCTCAGTGTGTTCATTATAAAATACATTTAGAAATGCTCATTAACTTTCCACTCATTAACTTTCCGAAGTTCTCTTCCATCACAGTTCCCGCAGCATCGGGTACTCACAGCCCACATTCACCCAGATTTATTTTTGTTTTGTTTCTGACACTGAATCTCAGGGAATAGAAGGAGGAAAAGGGCTGGAACCGCCTGGATCTGCGAGCGGGATGTGGAACCGGCTGCGGGCTGTGTTCAGGGGGATGGCTCAGGAAATTAGAGATAAAGAAGCGGATAAAAAGTAAATTCACCAACCTGCTTCTCCTTGCTCTCGGGGCTCCGACTGGCGGCTGAAGCGACGCTGCCACGGCGCTGCCCCGGACGGGCGCTTCCCTCAGCCCGGCTCCCCTCAGCTCCGGCCCTCAGCCCGGCTCCCCTCAGTCCGGCTCCCCTCAGTCCGCTTCCCCTCAGCCCGGCTCCCCTCAGCTCCGGCCCTCAGCCCGGCTCCCCTCAGTCCGGTTCCCCTCAGTCCGGTTCCCCTCAGCCCGGCTCCCCTCAGCCCGGCTCCTCTCAGCTCCGGCCCCTCAGCCCGGCTCCCCTCAGCCTCTCCCGGCTCCTTTCAGCCCCGATCCTTCCGTCCCCAGCCCGGCCCCCCTCAGCTTCCCCGGTTCCCCTCAGCTCCGACCCTTCCGCCGCCCCGCCCCGGCCCAGCGCCCCGCCCGCCCCGGCCCCTCACACGGGATAGCCGGGAAAGAGCAGGGAAGGGTTTGAAACATCGGGACCCTCACACGGGGCAGCCGGGAAGGAGCAGGGAACGGGCTGGAGCACTGGGACCCTCATACGGGATGGCGGGGAAGGAGCTGGGAAGGGTTTGAAACACCGAGACACTCACAGGGATAGCCGGGAAGGAGCAGGGAAGGGGCTGGAGCACCGAGACCCACGAAGGGTTTGAAATACCGGGACCCTCACACGGGATAACCGGGAAGGGTTTGAAACACCGAGAGTCTCACACGGAATAGCCGGGAAGGGGCTGGAGCACCGGGACCCTCACACGGGATAACCGAGAAGGAGCTGGGAAGGGTCTGGAGCCCCGGGAGAGGCTGAGGGAGCTGGGAAGGGGCTGGAGAATCCCTGAGGAGCTGGGCAGGGGCTGGAGAATCCCTGAGGAGCTGGGAAGGGGCTGGAGAATCCCTGAGGAGCTGGGAAGGGGCTCAGCCTGGAGCAAAGGAGGCTCAGGGGGCCCTTGTGGCTCTGCACAGCTCCTGCCAGGAGGGGACAGCCGTGGGTTTCGGGCTCTGCTCCCATGTCGGATCAGAATCTCCACTTTGGCATAAAATCACCGATGCTGAGCAGGAGCAGGAAGGATAACAAGGGAGTGGGAAATAGAATTCCTGCAAACTCAGCAGGAGGGAGAACCTTGGAAGAGTTTAAGCCCATCTCGTTCCACCCTTGCCACTTTCCACTAGACCGGGTTGCCCGAGGCTCATCCAACCTGGCCTGGCGCCTCTTAATGATGTTAATTAATTCAAATATCTCAAGACCTGGTTGTGCTATAATGCACATATCCATTATCTGCTGGCTCTAATTTGAGAGCAGTTGATATAAATTACCTTTAACTCCACAAGTAATGGACTAAATCACATTTTTGACCCTTTCACACTTCAGCGTTGGAAGAGTTGACAGATGTGAAGCAATACCACGTATTTAACAGGAGCTTGCAATTAAAAAACAACACCCAAAAATTATTTCAAGGAATTTCAAGCGAGGACTGAGCCCT
This sequence comes from Geothlypis trichas, assembly GCA_009764595.1. Lineage (NCBI taxonomy): Eukaryota > Metazoa > Chordata > Aves > Passeriformes > Parulidae > Geothlypis > Geothlypis trichas. The sequence continues at coordinate 29,920,225 of CM019909.1, read as the reverse complement.
GCTAGGAAAGATGGACCTTTAATTTTGCTTGTGCTCATCCTTTTGTAAAAAGCAAAAATAATTTAGAACCGGTGAACTAGAGACTGGAAAGTCCCAGCCAGGCCCAGCTGAGGCCTTTATACAATGGTTTTTCTTCTCAGCAATATTATTTTAAAAGAAATGCAAACCCACTATCTCTGCTTCATGAGCTATAAAGACAAATATTTTTGTTTCCCTTTTGCAAGCTGTTCTCAAGTAACCAGACTGGAACTATCTTTTGGGTGGTGTAAACACTTCTCCCATGAGCAAACCCACTGATTGGCTTTAATTTATTTATTGACTTTCTGTAATTCACAACCCATTTCCTCAAAGCAGCATCAGCCAATTTCACTCCTTATTAAAATAACCATCTCTAAATTGATACATTCTATTTTTAAAATATTTCCTGATTCTCGTATGGCACTTTGGGAAATCTGACTCAATACAACTTGTGTCTGAGGTTAGGAAGCCACTGAAGCTTTCATATCCCAGACTTTCACAGCATAAGCAAAAGCTGTCAAAAGCTGCCACTAGAAAATCCTTTTATTTAGAATATCTTGAGACAAACATTTGACAGAGTTTTCTTTCACTTCCCCATGTGCCACTGCTGTTCAGCCAGCCAGGAAAAAATAAAATCCCCTACAAAGCCTCCACTAGTGCAAATTTATGTATTTTTGAAGGGTTTTCCCCTCCTGTAACACCTAAACTAAAAATTCCTTGAGCTTAATCCTCTTGAGGAAGAGAGAAGAGAGGGAATTCCTGCTTGCAAGGTCTTTGGCGTGTGTTCCTTTGGGGTTTCATCCTGATCTCCTTTGTGTAAACTTCAATTCCAGTTTATTCTGTTGTTTTTTACAGACCAGCTTTCCTGGAGGCCTCTGGGGCTGAGCCCTGACAGGATCTGGGATCAGTGAGCAGGGACAGGACAGGAGATTCAGGTTGGACCAGCAGGAATTTCCCCATGGAAAGGAGATTTTTTAGATAAATATCCATTTCAGAGGTTATGACATTTTACAGGATAAAGTATTTGGTTATAGCTTAAGTAGTTATAAGTTTTTTTGTTATAAGGTAATATATAATTTTTTTAAGCAATACATAGTTGTTATAGAAATTATTTTGGCTTTTTAATTTATTATTTTTATTTATTTTTATTGTATAGTGGATATTTTTATTTAATAAAATATTTTAATATTATTTTAATAAATATGTTCTTTTAATATTATTATAATAAAATAAAACTATTACTATTATTCATATATAAATATATACTATATATAATACATACATTTGTATATGTTCTTAATTTTAATATTTATTATTAAATATTATTTATAAATATATATTTAATATATAATAATTTATATTTATTTATATAATTTATTATATAAATAATTATATATATTTATATAATTATATAAAATTTAATTATATTTACATAAAATATATATATTTATAAATAATATTAAATATTATTTATAAATATATATTTTTTATGTAAATATAATTAAATTTTATATATAAATACACATGTTTGCACATATGTTTTTACAATTCTTTATGTTTTATAACTTAAAAATTTTTCGTTATTTTACATAATTATATAGTATATTATATATAGTATATTATATATACATATATATGTATATATACATAATTATATAGTATATATAATTTTTATGATTTTATTTATATAGTTTTTATTTATTTAAGATCTATTTTTATTTATAACTATAGAAATATAAGTTTATTATTTTTGTTGTTGAATGTTTGTGTATTGGATTTTTAGATAAGGTCAGGCCTTGGCAGGGGCTGCCCAGGGAGGTTTGGAATCCCCATCCCTGGGAATGTCCAGGTGGGCTTTTCCAACCTAAATGATTCTAGGATTCCACTACTTTATTTTTTTATTATTATTATTATTATTATTATTATTATTATTATTATTATTATTATTATTATTGTTATTATTATTATTATTATAAACCAATATTTTATTATTATTTGACATCTTGCTGCTCAAATATTTTCATCCCTGTTGTGTTTCTCTTCATGTCTGAATTAGCCCAGCGAGTTTCCATTTTGCCAGTGCCATTTTGCCTCCAGGATTTTCAGTTTTTCTGTGCTTTTTTCACCAGGATATGGAAATCCAGGATGTTCTCCAGCCCCAGCACAGCATCCCCTCTGCTCAGGGCCTCCTCTGTTTGTGGAGCCAGAACAACTTCTGGAGAGGCTTTTATTATAAATACAAACCAGGAAATGTTGTTTTTTCCTCTCAGCCTCCACGTTTCACCTCAGATTTTCTCCCTCAAAGCATTATAAAAATATCAAGGGGCCAGAAGCCTTTCAAGGAGTTTCATGTTGAAAAACAACAAAATACCATGAAATACCAGGCTGGAGTGGTTTTGCAAAGCACATGAGAAGATTTCAGTGACCTCTGTGCATGAAAGCAAGACACACAGAACTGCTCTCCAACAGAACAAAACTTCAGCCTTGAGGGTTTATTTATTTTAAAAATGTGACATTACAGCAATTCCTTCCACCAATTATGCTGGATACAGCCACAGAGCCTCTGTGTTGCAGATCATAACAATTCCCTGATCTCTTACAAATAAAAATCCTCAATCCCCTGCTCTCCTGAGCCAATAACGTCCTGCCTGCTTTTCCATCCACATCCATTCTGCCTGGGCTTGGGCTGGGAGGGACCTTAAATCCCATCCATGGCAGGGACACCTCCCCTGTCCCAGGGATCCAGCCTGGCCTGGGACACTGCAGGATCCAGGGGCAGCCACAGCAAATCTGGGAATTCTATTCCAGGAATTCTATTCTCTTCTATTCTATTCTATTCTATTCTATTCTATTCTATTCTATTCTATTCTATTCTATTCTATTCTCTTCTATTCTATTCTATTCTGTTCTGTTCTGTTCTGTTCTATTCTATTCTATTCTATTCCATTCCATTCCATTCCATTCCATTCTATTCCATTCCATTCCATTCCATTCTATTCTATTCCATTCTATTCTATTCCATTCTATTCTATTCTATTCCATTCTATTCTATTCTATTCTATTCTATTCTATTCTATTCTATTCTATTCTATTCCATTATATTCTATTCTATTCCATTCTATTCTATTCCATTCTATTCTATTCTATTCTATTCTATTCTATTCTATTCTATTCTATTCCATTCCATTCCATTCCATTCCATTCCATTCCATTCCATTCCATTCTATTCCATTCCATTCTATTCCATTCCATTCTATTCCATTCCATTCCATTCCATTCCATTCTATTCTATTCTATTCTATTCTATTCTATTCTATTCTATTCTATTCTATTCTATTCCAGGAATTCTATTCCATTCCATTCTATTCCATTCTATTCTATTCTATTCTATTCTATTCTATTCTATTCTATTCTATTCCATTCTATTCTATTCTATTCCAGGAATTCTATTCCATTCCATTCTATTCTATTCTGTTCTATTCTATTCCATTCCATTCCATTCTATTCTATTCTATTCCATTCCATTCCATTCTATTCTATTCTATTCCATTCTATTGCATTCCATTCTATTCTATTCTATTCTATTCTATTCTATTCTATTCTATTCTATTCTATTCTATTCTATTCCATTCTATTCTATTCTACTCCATTCCATTCTATTCTATTCCATTCCATTCCATCCCATCCCATTCTATTCCATCCCATCCCATCCCATCCCATCCCATCCCATCCCATCCCATTCTATTCCATCCCATTCCATTCCATCCCATTCCATTCCATTCCATTCCATTCCATTCCATTCCATTCTATTCTATTCTGCCCCCCTCCCAGCCAGGAATTCCTTTGCAATATCCAATCCAAAGCTACTTTCCTTTAGAGAAAAATGTGTATTTTAGGATTGGCTTTTTGCAAATATTAAAATGAATATTATATGTGTTATGGTAGAAAGTAATGCTGTATTAATTTTTTTTAAGCAGTGTGTTAAATATAGCTTTAGGTTATAACATAATATTAAAATAGAAACTGTGCTGTGTAGGATATTTTTTAAGAAAGCAGCCACAGGACACTGAAAACTTTCAGAAAAAGAGAATTTATTGCTCCATTATTGAGTTCTTCCTGCCTTGCTCAGCCATGAAGAGCTGTCAGGATTCAGAGGAAGAAGCTGACACTGCCCAGACAGAATCCTGTGTTTGAATGGAATTTATGCATCATGGATGAGGTGTATGAATATGCAACAGGTTATTGTTTTTAAAGGTTAATTCTTTGTTAATGTGGGTTGGTTTTGGGTTTATTTTGCCCAGAAAAGGTATGTTATGGACCTGGACCAATTATGGACCTGGACGTCCATAACTCTTTGTTTCTATTATCTCATATTGTCCTAATCCTAATTGTCCAAATTATTATTACTCTTATTATATTACTATTTTTATAACCATTTTATTACTATTAAACTTTTAAAACTTTAAAAACAAGTGATTGGTGTTATTCACACTTTCAGGGTGAAGCCATTCCCTCTTTTCCTATCCCTCCATCCCTTGTCCAAACTCTTCATCTTTTAGGCAAAGAACACCAGGAGTTTGCACCACAGCAAGCACATGGAAGTTTCCAAAATAAAAAATACGAGCACAAAACCTATATATTCACAAGATATGACTCTTCATTTATGCAAATCTGTAATTACTTTATAATCAAAGCATGGTTTGAGAGGCAGAACTGACACTGGGCCAGGAGAGGCAGAGCCACAGCAGCTGCTCATGGAGAGGGAAAAAGGGAAAAAGGGAAAAAGGGAGGAAAACCAAGTGGCACCAAACTCCCTTGGGGAAGTTCAGCTGAACCTGTGGAACAGCTGATGAACAGATCATTTTTCATAATATATTCTTTATTTTTCAATAGTTCAGCTCTGTTAGGAATAAGCTTTTGAGGGAGGCAGAAGGGAATGATCTACAGCAAATTTCCATCCCTTTTTAAGCCTCCACATGGCTGCACAAGAGGTCCCAGGTAATTAGTGCTGTCACCATTAGTGCAGCTTATTTCCCAAGAGCCACGGTGTCATTTGGCAAAAAGAGGATCCTGAGTGCATTCAAGGGGGAAATTGCAGCAAAATATACAAGTTTGGCCAAAAAAAAGTGGTCCTTGAAGCAGCAGGCTGTGCAGTTTAACTTTCATTTTGACAGGCTGGATGTGTTTGATATGTCTATTTAATGGGCTTTTAAATAAAACCACTGTTACTATAGTAACATTTACATCAGAGGTTGTGCTCATGCTGCCTCTGAGGTACAGAAAAACCAATCTGCTCTGCTCACCTTTGTGCTTCACGCTGATATTTTACATGGCAAAGCTGTTTGCTAATAAATAATTTCCTTTTTTCGGAGTATTTTCCTTCTCAGCTTGGAAAGGAGGATACATTTGAGCTGGGTGGCTTTGCAGTGACTAAGCCCTGCATGGCAAAGCTGTTTGCTAATAAATAATTTCCTTTTTTCAGAATATTTTCAGAGTATTTTCCTTCTCAGCTTGGAAAGGAGGACACATTTGAGCTGGGTGGCTTTGCAGTGACTAAGCCCTGCGTGTGGGAACAGCACTGCTGGTGCCAGGGAGAACAAGGATTGCATCAAAAGGGATCTGCAGCCTGGGGAAATCCACGTTGCACCCCTGGAAGGGTCCAAGGCCAGGCTGGACTCTTGGAGCAACCTGGGATGGTGGGATGTCGAAATCATGAGTTTGTCAGAGTGACCCCAAGAAAAGTTCAGCAGTCTGTTATCCCAGCCTGGTGCTTAAAGAAGGAGTCAGAGCTCTTCATTTCTCAGTCTCAAGGTTGTTTATTAATTCTTATCTATAAAAAATTTTCTCCTGCCCTGCCGAGGTCAGCTCAGCAGGGCAGTCCAGGCACTCTGCCTGCCCTGGGGTGGTGTTATGTCTTTATACCAGAATCTACCTGTGCAATGTTTACAGTAACTTCCCAATGCCCATCACCTGTGTTAGACAGTGAGCTTCTACTCTAAACCAATCTGTGAGTGCCACCATCACAGCAGGAGATGGAGACCAAGAAGAAGAAGGAGAAAGGCTGCACACACCCAGTTCCCTCCATCTTGTCTCCATAACCCCCATACCAAAAACCCTAAAATCTACTTTTCCACCCTGTGATAACTTCACTAATATTCTAATTAAACTGTTGTGGCTCACTGATCTTCATAGAAGGTTGGTAATTTGCTCCACGGGCCATAATCAAACCCACAGGGGCATTTTGGGCTCTGTGCCAGGGTCACTGAGACCCCTGGCAGGGTCTGGGCTGCTCAGGACAGCCAGAGGGATGTGCTGGGTCCCAACAGTGGGAGGTGTCCCTGCCATGGGAATGAGATGGGCTTTGAGGGCCTTTCCAAGCCAAACCCTTCCAGGACTCTACAATTCCATCAAAGAAGACAAATTCTGCTTTTCTTCTCCTCCTTGAGGTTTCCCTGGTCCAACTCTGCTTTCACTCAACAGCACCAGAACATTTCCACAGCAAAACGTGACCCTCTTTGGGTGAGGCAATGAGAGCACCCAGGGCTCTCAATTCCCCTAAAAAGACATTTTAGTCATGCATGTCCTTGACAGGAATTAGCAGCTGGAAAATAAAAAGGACAAGGGAAGAGTTGACGAGGTAGATGGCAGACCTGCTCACCCTCTGATGATCAACAAATCTCAGATTTATTGATGAACAGAAACACTTTTATAATCACAGTAATAAGGCTCATACATATTGCAAAACTAGAGCTCACTATTGGTCAGCTATAAAAAATCAGTCCCACCTTTCTCAAGATGTTTGTGGCTTCTTTTTTACCTCCTGTTATCACAGATTTTATTAAACAACTTCTTGCTCAAAGAAACCATGGCCTTGCATTAGGCAGCTGTTGCTTTCTCAGATGGATTTTCTCACGTCTCTTTTCCCATCAACTGTGTCTCAATAAAAAACTGCCCACAAAGAGTGAAGGACACCTCTCCAAGAGCTTGACTTGATTTTCCTTCTATTTTCTTATTTTTTCCTTCTATTTTTCTTCCTGATGAGCATCATTTGAAATCAGCTTTTAGTGCAAACGTGCATGGATGGGATGTGGAAGAACCCAAACACTGCTGGCCATGTCAAGCCAGCTTGGCTGATGTCACAACCATGAAAAACCCAGGAGTGACTTTGATTCCAAAGCATTGTTTGCTCTGTTATCCCCAGAGTGACACACTCAGCTCCATCTCAGGCAGGAGAAAGCAAACACCACGATTTTTTCCTTCAGGGGGTGGTGTTGGGGATCTATTTCCAGCAACACTTCAGAAAAGCTGGCACCAATCTGGGTTCTCAAGTGGGAGCTCACACAGGGATCAGGAATTCACAGCACGGAGCTGGCACAGAGAGAAATGCTGCAGAAAAGGGGAAGGTATTTTAAATAAATGCCTTCGTTTAAAAAAAAATAAAATCTAGGTTTTTTTATCAATTTAAGCGTTTCTAAATCTGTCAAAAATTCAGTTTGTGATAGTCACAGGCTCAGAAAAAATATCAAATGGGTGGTTTAGTCCAAATTGAGGCCACTTTTGTGGTTTTGGCTGTGGAGAGAGGATTTTACTTCAATGTTTATATCTCAGTGATGAGTTTCATCCAACATGAAATAGAAACCCCATCTACTCATGCCCACAATAAATGAATCATGGAAGGGTTGGAAGGGGTTTTAAAGTTTTTTTTAAATGCATCCACTTTTTCATCAGAGCAGGAGAAGTTTGAAAATGGGTACAAGGATCCTCCTCCACTTTGTCCCACCATCTCAAAAGAGAAAAAAATATTCCTAAATAAGAGACAACCTCACACTTATTTCATCTCCAAAGGGAAAGAAAACATTGCTAAATAAGAGACAACCTCACACTTATTTCATTCCCAAAAGGAAAGAAAACATTCCTAAATAAGAGACAACTTCACACATCTTTCATGGCTCTTCTTTGCTGCATTATTCTCAAAAATCAGATTATTTCACCTAAACATCAAGGGAAGTGCTGGAATAGTGTCCAATTTTAGCTCCTGTTAAACACAAGTTTGGGCTCTAATTTTTTTGATAAATCCTTGGGAGATTTGGGTTTCAGTGTCCAAAATCTGGCAGCATTTCATCCCTGTTTAGCTGGAGTGTGGAATGGCTGGATCCATCTGCTGAGATGTTGATTTTCTGCTTATTTTCTAGATAATAGTAGCTGAGAAGGAATTGCATGAGGGGGAAAAAAATACAGGGACATTGAATTTGTGGTGGGAAAACAGGAAAAACTGGGCTAGGAAGGGGAGATATGGGAAGAGGCAAGAACAAGAAGCAGATGGATCCTTGTGGGGTGGGAATGATGTGTCCAGATAGTGCTGGCACAGAGCAAGTGTGAGTGAAGGGATGATCCTGCAACTGTGACAGCAGGGAAAGGGTCAGGGACACAGAGTCCCACCAAAAAGGGGTGAAATCTCTGTGAGAGGCACTGGCAGGCTGTGCCCTCAGATTTATGGGATGGTGGGAACGCTTGGATGCTGGATTCTGAAGTGGTTCTTGCTTTATTTGGCAGGAAAATGGGATCAGCAATGCCTGGGACAGGCACTGTCAGTTTTTTGTTATTAAAAATGGAAGCAGCAGTTTTTGGGAGGAAAATGGGATGCCTGGAACAGCCATTGGCAGTTTTTGGGAGGAAAATGGGACACCTGGGACAACCATTGCCAGTTTTTGGGAGGAAAATGGGATGCCTGGAACAGCCATTGGCAGTTTTTGGGAGGAAAATGGGACACCTGGGACAACCATTGCCAGTTTTTGGGAGGAAAATGGGACACCTGGGACAGCCATTGCCAGTTTTTGATATTAAAAATGGGAGTAGCAGTGCCTGGGAGAGCCATTGGCAGTTTTTGGGAGGAAAATGGGGTGCCTGGGACAGCCATTGGCAGTTTTTGATATTAAAAATGGGAGCAGCAATGCCTGGGACAGTCATTGCCAGTTTTTGGTGCCTCTGGAGCAGATTGGGAGCAGCTGGCCCATGGCCAGGGGTGCTCTGTGTGCCTTTCCCCCAGGAATTCCACTTGGGAATGTTCCCTCAGGCAGCAGCACCGATGCCTTGTGCAGGCTGGGCTGAGTTCCAGAATAAAGCAGGGATTGATTCACAGCATCTCCTCCATGGATCCACCTTGGGCAGCACCAGAGCCCAGCCAGGGCTGCACCCAAGATGAACCAAAATGGTCAAAAATTGAACACAAAATGAACCCAAAATGGTCACAAACTGAAGCCAAGATGAACCCAAATGGCCCCAAAATGCACGAGCGGGCACGGGGTCTGTCCCTGGGATCAGTTCTGCTCCATTTGCATCTTGCAGTTCATTGTCCCATCCCAGCTTTAGCCCAGGCAGTCCCACCCTGCTTGTTTTTCTCTCTCCAGCCCACGGTGTTTGTGCTCCTGGGCTGAGATTTGGATCATTTGTCCTTGGTGCCCAGCTGGAGCAGGAATTGTTTTGTGTCCCTGCTCTGTGCACAGAGCTCAGCATCCCCTGATGTGAGCCCAGCCCCACACACTAAAGCAGAATGGGAAAATAGAAAATCCAAACCTGAGGCATCACCAGCAGCCTCTGCCAGGGGCTCCTGCAGGAGGAGGGAGAGGCCAAGGCACTGCTGGGGCTGGAGGAGAGAGGATGAGCAGGGCAGGGATCAGCTCCCCCACACTTGGCAAGGAGCTCCCCAAAATGCAGAATTCCAAGGGAATCAGACAGGAATTCCACACCCACAGTGGTTTGTTGCTGCCATCTTTTGTGAAAAATCCTTTCTGTAGGATTTTTCCTGCTGGAGCTGAGAAGCTCAGTCACAAATGTAAACAATTATTATCTGCTGCTGTAGAATGGAACAGGTCCACCTGGGATTGGTCTCCTGTGGATGTTTGGATTTACTGACCACTCATGGTGGAGCTGCTCTCGCTCTCTGCAGACACAAACCTTTGTTATTATTCTTTCTATTCTGTTCTTAGCTTAGCCAGCTTCTGAAGAAGCTCCTTTCCTTTCTATCTCTATGTAGTATAGTTATAATGTTATATATATATCATAAGAAAATAAATCAAGACTTGTGATCATGGAATCAAGATTCCCCATCTCTTCCTTCCTCTGAAAACCCCAGTGAGCACCACCACAGCGGTTCAGATCACACCAGGCAAGAGCAGAACATTTAAATCCACATCCCCCTTCAGTCTCCACTCACACCCCAGGCCCTGTGCATTTAAAATAAGAAAATAAATCAAGACCTGTGATAATGGAATCAAGATTCCTCATCTCTTCCATCCTCTGAAAATCCCTGTGAGCACCATCACAGTGGTTCAGATCACACCAGGCAAGAGCAGAACATTTAAATCCACATCCCCCTTCAGTCTCCACTCACACCCCAGGCCCTGTGCATTTAAAATGCCATTTTTGGACTTTTAGAGATGCTGTACATCTCCAAACTCTCCCTTATTGATCAGGAATTTGTGGCAAAAGGCCTCCCTTGAAGGCTGCCAAACACAAATCCTGAATGATCTGATTTGATTATTGAGCACAGACAGGTTTTCCCTTCAGAAAGGTCACATTTATTTAATTTATTTATTTCATTCCAACCTGGAGCTGGCTGCAGGATATCTGAGCACCCCTGAATCATCCCAGTTCAACATCAGCTCTTTCCCTCCACATCACCACTGCTATTTCTTTGTACATGGGTTAATAAGAGATAAAATTGGTTATTAAACTTGATTAATAACACTAATTTCTAGAGGTTTCATTTAGGGGCAGGGGTTTTGAAGTTTAAATGGGACCAAATCCTGCTGCCACACTCAGTCTCCAAATAAAAACCCAGCCCTAAGGAATGACCTATTCCTGCCATTTAAAAGTCAGCTACTGTTCATTTAATGAGATTATTTAAAGTGCTACAGGAAATCAGGTGTTGACAGACCCTCAAAATAAATTTACCTCATTACCTGCCCATTATAGAGCAAAAAATGTAATTATTGCAGGAACTTGGAGCACCTCACACAAAACTGAAGAGTCGTGGGCAATAAAAGCTCTTCAGTGTCAGACAGGTGGCAGAAAATTGGTTTTGCCCTTTGATTTACTTAAAATTCTGCAAAGAATCCAAAAGTTTGGGATCTAGTTGGAAATTATCCCCCTAAACTGACTTTATTTCTGTTTTAATTCTTCCCATCACTAAAGGAAAAGGGAGCAGTGCTGTCACTCACTGTGACTTCCATCACTTGTCAGAAGCATCACTGCATCAAGAAAATGAGACTAAAATTAAATTAATTGGGCAATTTTCACACCAAAGCAAAGGCCACAATTTAAAAATACCTCACAGCCCACAAAGCTTGAGCAACCATCTCAAACCATCACACAGCAAAACAAACACATTTCTTCTCAAAGATCAGAAGTGATGAAAATTTGTATTTCATAACAATTGTTCTGACATGAAAAACCTTCCAAATATGACAAAAAATTTGTATTTCATAACAATTGTTCTGACATGAAAAACCTTCCAAATATGACAAATCAACCCCTGTGATCATCCTCAGGTGTCCCAAGGGAGGTGAAAAATAATAATAATAATAATAATAATAATAATAATAATAATAATAATCCCAATCTTAATTGAGGAGATTGGTTAATCCTCATTAACTTCCTCACCTCTGAGACCTCCAGACAAAGGTTGGGCATTTGGAAATTGTCTAAAAATGTCTAAAAAAATAAATGTCTGAGGACTGGCTGGCTCTTAAGAGATCCAGGAAAACTGATTTATTTTCTGCTGGAGGTGTTAATTAAGCAGCAAAATATTTGTTAATAACAGCATCTGCCATTTATTGCCATGGACCAAGAAAAGGAAAGCAGCACAGTCAGGATATTGGAAAATGAAGGTCTAAACAGGGATAAATGAAAATTCAATGTATTGATAACTGAAATGTCCCCCCAGCACAGTCAGGGTATTGGAAAATGAAGGTCCAAGCAGGGAAAAATCAAAATTCAATGTATTGATAATCTGAAATGTCCCCCCAGCACAGTCAGGACATTGGAAAATGAAGCTCCAAGCAATGATAAATCAAAATTCAATGTATTGATAACTGAAATGTCCCCAGCACAGTCAGGATATTGGAAAATGAAGCTCCAAGCAATTGTAAATCAAAATTCAATGTATTGATAACTGAAATGTGCCCCCAGCACAGTCAGGGCATTGGAAAATGAAGCTCCAAGCTGTGATAAATCAAAATTCAATGTATTGATAACTGAAATGCCCCCAGCACAGTCAGGATATTGGAAAATGAAGCTCCAAGCAGGGATAAATCAAAATTCAATGTATTGATAACTGAAATGTGCCCCCAGCACAGTCAGGGCATTGGAAAATGAAGCTCCAAGCTGTGATAAATCAAAATTCAATGTATTGATAACTGAAATGCCCCCAGCACAGTCAGGGCATTGGGAAATGAACTCCAAGCAGGGATAAATCAAAATTCAATGTATTGATAACTGAAATGCCCCCAGCACAGTCAGGGCATAGGAAAATGAAGCTCCAAGCAGGGATAAATCAAAATATTTGTTAGGAATACAGTCTTAAAAGGAATGGAAAGGAAACACAGGATACTCGGGAGTTTTTAAATTAGTTTGTATAATCTGATTTCAAAGATAAAATTTATTTCTGTATGCAGGAGAAATATTCTGCATTTCTTAATCTGTTAAAATTGAGCAGAGCAGAGGTTTCTTTGGGGATTTTTTAATATGGGAAATGGTTTTATCATCCTGAAGCTATTCAAGACATCATTTATGTGGTGAGAGCAGCAAAATCCCAACCCCAGATGAAACAGTCCCAACAGAGGGTAAGGAAAACATAAAAATGTCACCCTAAATCCTCTTATTCCAAGTGCTGCTTTCAAAGGCACTTTAAACACCCTTTAATTTGTCCCCAAATGGCCAAAAAACCAAAAAACCCCAGGCATCTGCTATTATTTATATATATATAATATATATATTATATATATAATATATAATATATTATGTATATTTACATATATATATATGTATATATAATATTATATATATATAATATAATTATATATATAATTATGTATATAAATATACATAATATCTATTATATATTATATTATATATATAATATATAAATATATATATTATATATTATATATAATATAATATAATATAATATAATATAATATAATATATATTATAGATATTATAGATATTATAGATATTATATATATTTTTATATATATATTATATAGATATATAATATATATTATATATTATGTATATTTACATATATATAAATAATATATATTATTTATATTATTTATATGCTATTACATATATATAATAGCATTTGCCATTTATTGCCATGGACCAAGAAAAGGAAAGCAGCACAGTCAGGATATTGGAAAATGAAGCTCTAAGCAGGGATAAATCAAAATTCAATGTATTGATAACTGAAATGTGCCCTGGACCTAGCAGAGACACCAACATTGCTGTTTGTACTCAGAATTATTCTCCTTTTAAGGGTTTCAAGTAATATAAACCCCCAGCCTGAATGTGATTTCTGCTTTGGGTTTTTTTTAACTCCACAACAGTGAGCAACTCATTTTCTCAGCATTCCCCCAGAAAATGTGCAACTAAAAATAAATAACAAAGCAACACAGGCAGTTTGCACCAGGGAATTTCCACCAGTTTGGTTGGGGGCAAGCAAAAAGCTAAAAAATATTCAGGGTTCAGATCCCAACACCTGGGCTGAGCTGAAATTCCTCTAATAATCATTTCCCTGAATGCAAAAGTGCAGCAGGAATTTTATATATATAAAATTATATATTTATAAATATATAAATTTATAAATATATAAATTTATAAATATATAAATATATAATTTATATATTTATAAATTTATATATTTATAAATATATAATTTATAATTATAGAAATATATAATTATAAATTTATATATTTATAAATATATAAATTATATAAATATAATTTATATATTTATAAATATGTAATTTATAAATATATAAATTCTATATTTATAATATATTAATTATAATGTATAATGCGTATTTATTATTAACATGGTGTGCATTTATTATTAATACTCTCTGCCATTTTGCACTGTTATGTTGACTACATCTAAATTGCTGTATTGAAGAAAGCCATGGGTTGAGTCTCACTTGGAAAATAATCTTCCATCTGTTCCCTAGGAATTTCCTGTTTTTATAATCCCTGGAATTCCAAGTGTGGAATCTCCTGCACAGGCAGACCAGGGCTGGGAGAGGAAGCAGGGAGCAAGAAATCCATGGGAAAGATAAATATCCAGAATATTTGTTATAATCTAGAACTACTCTAGAAAAAATATTTTGATTTATCATTGCTTGGAGCTTCATTTCCCAATATCCTGACTGTGCTGGGGGGACATTTCAGTTATCAATACATTGAATTTTGATTTATCCCTGCTTGGAGCTTCATTTTCCAATACCCTGACTGTGCTGGGGGACATTTCAGTTATCAATACATTGAATTTTGATTTATCCCTGCTTGAAACTTCATTTTCCAATGCCCTGACTGTGCTGCTTTCCTTTTCTTGGTCCATGGCAATAAATGGCAGATGCTATTATATATATATATAATATATAATATATATAATGTATATATAATTATATATATTATTTATATATATATAAATATATATAATGTATTATATATATATATATATTATATATATTATATCTATAATAATATATATAATATATATATATAATTATATATATTATTTATATATATATATATATAAATATATATAATGTATTATATATATTATATGTTATATATATAATATATATTATATATTATGTACATTTATATATATAAATATATACTGGTCATGGGGAATAAACACCTGTAACCCATTTTTAATATAACTCAGAAACAGCTGAAGCAAACCTCAAAATAAAGGGCAAAAGCAAAGCAATAAAACAAGATAAATACAGAACAGGCCTTTGGAGAAAATGTTTCCAGCTCATCTTTAACATTTGATCCCAACTCAGCAGCCAATGCTTCCTCACCCATTTTATCAGATTTTATCAGATTTTATCAGATTTTATCAGATTTTATCAGATTTTCCCTGCAAAGCCCTGCAGTAGGAACTGGTCCTGGGTTTGCATTAAACAAATCAATGGCTCATTAGTACCTGGTGAGCATCCAGCTTAATGAGAGTCTGTCCATCCTTGGCCCAAAACAATCCCTGCAGAGCAAACAGAGAGATCTGAAAAGTCCTGCTGGGTTAAGAACTGAGGTCAGGGTTATAAAACTCATTTCAGAGCTTCCCACCACTTTGCAGTTTGTCAGCACAATTTGAAAAGTGTTTTACCAGGACACTTTGTCTGGTATCACCCAGGTGTAACAAGTTTACACTCATTTTGTGGGATTAAAGGCTGTTCAAAGGTTTTAGGAAGTTACCCAAGGTCTTAACAACTGCTCAGGAAGGTTACCAGAATCTGAGAGGATTGAAGAACCCACAAAACCAGTGCCAGACTGGGACCAGCACCCCCTGTGCTGGTTTTGTTTTAACCCATCCCAGAGGATGTGACAGGGAATAATACAGGTGGGAGGGACAGGAAATCCAAATTACCCCACACAGACAACACCCCCAAATCCAGCAGCAGGTTAGAAAAGGGAACTCAGCACCAAGCCTGGAGCTGAAGGGACTCTGCCAAAGGTGAGCAGCATTCCCAAGCTCTCCCTGTGCACAGATCTGACCCAAACTCACCTTCTCCAGAGCCCTGCACTCAGGGCACTGCTGTGAAATCTCCAGCCCCTCCAAACAGACCCCACAAACTCCTCCTCACTGTGGAGGATTCAATAACTCCATTTTCCCAAGCTCTGGGGAGATCAGAACAAAGCCTGGATGTGAACAGACTCTCCCAAAGGTGAGCAGCATTCCCAAGCTCTCCCTGTGCACAGATCTGACCCACACTGACCTTCTCCAGAGCCCTGCACTCAGGGCACTGCTGTGAAAATCAATCTCCAGCCCTTCCAAACACACCCCACAAACTCCTCCTCACTGTAGGGGATTCAGTAACTCCATTTTCCCAAGCTCTGGGCAGTTCAGCACCAAGCCTGGATGTCCCAAAGGTGAGCAGCATTCCCAAGCTCTCCCTGTGCACAGATCTGACCCACACTCACCTTCTCCACAGCCCTGCACTCAGGGCACTGCTGTGAAAATGAACCTTCAGTCCTTCCAAACAGACCCCACAAACTCCTCCTCATGATGGGGATTCAATAACTCCATTTTCCCAAGGTCTGGGCAGCTCAGGACCAAGCCTGGATGTGCCAAAGGTGAGCAGCATTCCCAGCCTCTCCCTGTGCACAGATCTGACCCACACTCACCTTCTCCAGAGCCCTGCACTCAGGGCACTGCTGTGAAATCTCCAGCCCTTCCAAACAGACCCCACAAACTCCTCCTCACTGTGGGGATTCAATAACTCCATTTTCCCAAGCTCTGGGGAGATCAGCACCAAGCCTGGAGCTGAAGGGACTCTCCCAAAGGTGAGCAGCATTCCCAAGCTCTCCCTGTGCACAGGGACCCAAACTCACCTTCTCCAGAGCTCTGCACTCAGGGCACTGCTGTGAAAATGAACCTTCAGTCCTTCCAAACAGACCCCACAAACTCCTCCTCACTGTAGGGATTCAATAACTCCATTTTCCCAAGTTCTGGGCAGCTCAGGACCAAGCCTGGATGTCCCAAAGGTGAGCAGCATTCCCAAGCTCTCCCTGTGCACAGATCTGACCCACACTGACCTCTCCACAGCTCTGCACTCAGGGCACTGCTGTGAAAATCAATCTCCAGCCCTTCCAAACACATCCCACAAACTCCTCCTCATGATGGGGATTCAATAACTCCATTTTCCCAAGCTCTGGGCAGCTCAGAACCAAGCCTGGATGTGAACAGACTCTCCCAAAGGTGAGCAGCATTCCCAAGCTCTCCCTGTGCACAGGGACCCACACTGACCTCCTTCACAGCCCTGCACTCGGGGCACTGCTGTGAAAATGAACCTTCAGTCCTTCCAAACACACCCCACAAATTCCTCCTCTTGATGGGGATTCAGTAACTCCATTTTCCCAAGTTCTGGGCAGCTCAGGACCAAGCCTGGATGTCCCAAAGGTGAGCAGCATTCCCAAGCTCTCCCTGTGCACAGATCTGACCCACACTGACCTCCTTCAAAGCCCTGCACTCAGGGCACTGCTGTGAAAATCAATCTCCAGCCCTTCCAAACACACCCCACAAACTCCTCCTCATGATGGGGATTCAGTAACTCCATTTTCCCAAGCTCTGGGGAGATCAGAACAAAGCCTGGATGTGAAGAGACTCTCCCAAAGGTGAGCAGCATTCCCAAGCTCTCCCTGTGCACAGGGACCCACACTGACCTTCTCCACAGCTCTGCACTCAGGGCACTGCTGTGAAAATCAATCTCCAGCCCTTCCAAACAGAATCCAGGAACTCCTCCTCACTGTAGGGGATTCAATAATTCCATTTTCCCAAGCTCTGGGGAGATCAGAACCAAGCCTGGATGTGAAGGGACTCTCCCAAAGGTGAGCAGCATTCCCAAGCTCTCCCTGTGCACAGATCTGACCCACATTGACCTTCTCCAGAGCTCTGCACTCAGGGTATTGCTGTGAAAATCAATCTCCAGCCCTTCCAAACAGACCTAACAAATTCCTCCTCATGGTGGGGATTCAGTAACTCCATTTTCCCAAGCTCTAGACAGCTCAGCACCAAGCCTGGAGCTGAAGGGACTCTCCCAAAGGTGAGCAGCATTCCCAAGCTCTCCCTGTGCACAGAGACCCACACTGACCTCCTCCAGAGCCCTGCACTCAGGGCACTGCTGGGAGCAGAAAGCTCCAGCCTTCGAAACACACCCCACAAACTCCTCCTCATGATGGGGGATTCAATAACTCCATTTTCCCAAGCTCTGGGCAGCTCAGAACCAAGCCTGGAGCTGCAGTGACCCTGCCAAAGGTGAGCAGCATTCCCAAGCTCTCCCTGTGCACAGGGACCCACACTGACCTCTCCACAGCTCTGCACTCAGGGCACTGCTCTGAAAATGAATCTCCAGCCCTTCCAAACACACCCCACGAACTCCTCCTCATGATGGGGATTCAATAATTCCATTTTCCCAAGCTCTGGGCAGCTCAGCACCAAGCCTGGATGTCCCAAAGGTGAGCAGCATTCCCAGCCTCTCCCTGTGCACAGATCCGACCCACACTCACCTCCTCCACAGCTCTGCACTCAGGGCACTGCTGTGAAAATCAATCTCCAGCCCTTCCAAACAGACCCCACAAACTCCTCCTCTTGATGGGGATTCAGTAACTCCATTTTCCCAAACTCTGGGGAGATCAGAATCCCCCACTTGAATATTTTCATCACTTTAATACCAGAAATGACCTGGAAGAGAAGCAGAGCTCTGATGCCCCCTGTTGTTGGTGCTCACAGGGGTTTGTAGAGGATGGAAGAGTCAGGATCTTGATTCCATGATCAGAAGGCTTGATTTATTATATTATGATATATATATAACATTATAACTATACTACATAGAGATAGAAAGGAAAGGAGCTTCTTCAGAAGCTGGCTAAGCTAAGAACAGAATAGAAAGAATAATAACAAAGGTCTGTGTCTCAGCAGAGAGCAACAGCAGCTCCACCATGAGTGGTCAGTAAATCCAAACATCCACATGAGACCAATCCCAGGTGGACCTGTTGCATTCCACAGCAGCAGATAATAATTGTTTACATTTGTTACTGAGCTTCTCAGCTCCAGCAGGGAAAATCCTACAGACAGGATTTTTCACAAAGGATGTCTGCGACAGCCCCCTGCACCCCTGCCCTGCTGGCACAGAATGGAATTTATCCAGACTCCCTGCAAGAAAGGGAAAAGCTCAAAGCTTACCTTACATCCCATCTTTTTTATGGAATGCTTTAAAAACCTCCCAAATTCACAAGAAATAAATTATGATCCTTTACCTTTCCAACACATTCTACATTAATTCCACTTCCATGGCTCCTGCAATTCCCAATTCCACACCAGGAAAGCAGCACTGGACATGTTTTACCTTCCCCCTCAAACCTTTCTCTTGTCACCTCTTGAAATTTAAAGACAGACAAATCTTGAAGCATCAGATATGTTTATTAGACAATTCCAAAAGTCAAGTTTTAGTAGGCAACTTGGAAAGAAAAGCAGAATATATTTGAATGTCCATGTTTTAATACTGGATGTTGTCAGGGATATGGCAATGATAAAAAACTGATTACAAAAGGTACAAAAGCTGCACTCCCAATGACAGGAACAGGGTGAGCTGGCAAGGGAGTTTTGGGAAATGCAGCCACAGATTTTCCACAAAAATCAGCCTTGTGTGGAAATTAAGGCACTTTGGATACACAGAATTCACTTCCACACAGGGAAACCATTCCAGAGAAAGAACAAGAAATTCCCACTGCAGGGATGGGACAGAATTCCCAGTACAGAGCAGCAGAGCTCAGTGATGCTCTGGAGATAAAAAAACCCCACTGAAATATTATTTTTTACCATATTTGATAACAAAGTAAATTTACTTGACAGAGATCCATGATTTCAGCACAATTTTAAACATTTCATGGAAAGTCTACATGAAAACTGCATGAAATTCACATTAGGGATTAGTGCATGGAGCTACTTCCAAATATTAATACAAATAATAAAAATAATAATAATAAAAAAAGCATTGACCTCCTCCACTCACCACCAACCACAGCCCAAAGGGGATACAGTACAATGGAAAAATTTGGCAAAAAGCAAATTTTTTTGCCTCCTGGTCCCTTTAGATTGTCCTTGTTCACTGCTCCTGTCACACACTACAGAATGATTTATTTTATTAAAAAATTCAACCTCAGCTGCTTTTCCTTCCCAAAATTCCATCAGTAATTGAGTGGTTTTGTAGATTTCTAGCTCAGCCTTTGGTACATAAATGGAGTAAAAGCTTTGCAGAAGGCAGCCCCAATCCAAGAGGAATAAATTGGAATTGTTGGCAATTAAATTGAATTTATCATCAGGCACTGACTGGGTTTAATTTCAGTGTTTTACTCCATTTTTTGAGTGAAAAATGCCACTGTATAGAGAAAAAAAGGCATTTTCTTTAAATCACAGCAGGATTGAAACATGGAAATGATGTTTCATCTGAAAATTTTGGTTTATCACTAAAACAAGTCATTCTCCCAGTTCCAACAGATTTCACCAAAAGCAGGAAGAACACACTCAGAAAATTTATTATTCAGCTGCTTTTCTTGCCCAAAATTCCATCAGTAATTGAGTGGTTTTGTAGATTTCTACCTCAGCCTTTGGTACATAAATGGAACAAAAGCTTTGCAGAAGTCAGCCCCAATCCAAGAGGAATAAATTGGAATTGTTGGCAATTAAATTGAATTTATCATCAGGCACTGACTGGGTTTAATTTCAGTGTTTTACTCCATTTTTGAGTGAAAAATGCCACTGTATAGAGAAAAAAAGGCATTTTCTTTAACTCACAGCAGGATTGAAACATGGAAATGATGTTTCATCTGAAAATTTTAGTTTATCACTATAACAAATAATTTTCTCAGTTCCAACAGATTTCATCAAAAGCAGGAAGAACACACTCAGAAAATTTATTATTCAGCTGCTTTTCTTGCCAAAATTCCATCAGTAATTGAGTGGTTTTGTAGATTTCTACCTCAGCCTTTGGTACATAAATGGAGTAAAAGCTTTGCAGAAGTCAGCCCCAATCCAAGAGGAGTAAATTGGAATTGTTGGCAATTAAATTGAATTTATCACCAGGCACTGACTGGGCTTAATTTCAGTGTTTTACTCCATTTTTGAGTGAAAAATGCCACTGTATAGAAATAAAAAGGCATTTTCTTTAAATCACAGCAGGATTTAAACATGGAAATGATGTTTCATCTGAAAAATTTTGGTTTATCACTAAATCAAATAATTTTCCCAGTTCCAACAGATTTCACCAAAAGCAGGAAGAACACACTCAGAAAATTTATTATTCAGCTGCTTTTCTTTCCCAAAATTCCATCAGTAATTGAGTGGTTTTGTAGATTTCTAGCTCAGCCTTTGGTACATAAATGGAGTAAAAGCTTTGCAGAAGCCAGCCCCAATATAAAAGGAATAAATTGGAATTGTTGGCAATTAAATTGAATTTATCATCAGGCACTGACTGGGTTTAATTTCAGTGTTTTACTCCATTTTTGAGTGAAAAATGCCAATGTATAGAGAAAAAAAAAAGGCATTTTCTTGAAATCACAGCAGGATTGAAACATGGAAATGATGTTTTATCTGAAAATTTTAGTTTATACTAAAACAAATAATTTTCCCAGTTCCAACAGATTTCATGAAAAGCAGGAAGAACACACTCAGAAAATTTATTATTCCCAAGATTTTGGTGAGTTTGTCTTGGATGGAGCATTCACTTCCAGAAATAAACTCTCCTTTAATGTTAATTCCTCTTTTAATTAATTAATTACTGACCATTAATTAATAATTAAGTAATTAATAATTAGTAATTAATTAATTAATAAGTAAGTAATTAAGCAATTAATTAATAATTAATTCCTGACCATTCCCTCTATTCTTACACAACTAAAGCAATAAAATGAGATTTTCTTAAGTGGGATGATGTGAATGTTTATCAGGATAATGCTATTAAAATATAGTGTTTTAATGCAATAATAACCTTCTTCCAGATAAAAAATAGGAGTTAAAGAAGAATATTTTAAAAGCAAGGAGGAAATAAGAAATCCTACCCAGCAGAACACTCCATTCCTTACAATTCACACCCATAAAAATATAAAGTTGAATATTAAAATGTGATTTTTAAGTGTCCTGAGGGTGGTTTCTCCTTTTGTGAAGCTTCACAGAAGTCATGTCAGCTTTAAAATGTGTTATTCCTCAAATTTTTAAAGTAAATAGGGACAGAAAATATCTTTGTGGGGAGAAAATGAGCTTTAAACAAACATCAATGGAAGGGTTTTAATCAAGGTTATTTTCTTTGTTTTTCTCAGGCAGTAAGAGCTGACATCTCTTATTTGGCTTTATTAGCATTAGGAAAAATTACAATTTTTCTCAAATTGCAATTAATAAGATGTAAATGAAATAATAACTGATGCTAATTAAAGCAGAAAAATTGATCAATTTGAACAACCCCAATTAGGATAAACTTCATATTATTCTTTGATTATAATATTATAATTCTTTGATTATTAATAATCTTCATATTATTCTTTGAAAATAATGGTCCAACAGGAGTAGTGACCAATGGCTCAATGCCACTTCAAAAAACCAAAAATCAAGGCAAATACAGTAAAAAATTGCTAAAATTTTGCTCAATTTTATCAATTTTTTTGCTAAAAATTGCTAAAATAAAAGTTTATTTTTTGTAAACTTCTTCAATGATAAATCCATAATAATTCCCCATTTCAGTGACTCCTTCAAGCCAACTGTCAGCACTGTCCCTTTGGCTGAAGAGCATGAAAAAAAGCAAATTATTCCATGATAATGCAAAGGCACACACATTAAAATATCTATACACACACATAAAACAGGGAGGGAAAAAAGCTGGGAAATATTGAAAATTCCCAGCACACAGAGCTCCTACCACTGCTCCCAGCTGAAATCATCTCCTCTGCCAAAAACAAGGAAAAAGCCTAAAATGGTCAGGAAAATGACAGCATTGCCAGCCAGCACCAGCCCACAGGCTCCCCACTTGATCTGAAATATAAAAAATGGAAAAATCAAAATAATTCTTGGAAAAGATGCTCAGGAAAATTATTTACAGTTATTTATTCTTGGAAAAGATGCTCAATAAATTTATTTACAGTTATTTATTCTTGGAAAAGATGCTCAGGACATTTATTTACAGTTATTTATTCTTAGAAAAGATGCTCAATAAATTTATTTGCAGTTATTTATTCGTGGAAAAGATGCTCAATAAATTTATTTACAGTTATTTATTCTTGGAAAAGATGCTCAGGAAAATTATTTACAGTTATTTATTCTTGGAAAAGATGCTCAATAAATTTATTTACAGTTATTTATTCTTGGAAAAGATGCTCAGGAAAATTATTTACAGTTATTTATTCTTAGAAAAGATGCTCAATAAATTTATTTACAGTTATTTATTCTTGGAAAAGATGCTCAGGATATTTATTTACAGTTATTTATTCTTGGAAAAGATGCTCAATAAATTTATTTACAGTTATTTATTCTTGGAAAAGATGCTCAGGAAAATTATTTACAGTTATTTATTCTTGGAAAAGATGCTCAGGAAATTTATTTACAATTTTTTATTCTTGGAAAAGATGCTCAATAAATTTATTTACAGTTATTTATTCTTGGAAAAGATGCTCAATAAATTTATTTACAGTTATTTATTCTTGGAAAAGATGCTCAGGAAATTTATTTACAATTATTTGTTCGTGGAAAAGATGCTCAGGATATTTATTTACAATTATTTATTCTTGGAAAAGATGCTCAGGACATTTATTTACAGTTATTTATTCTTAGAAAAGATGCTCAGGAAAATTATTTACAGTTATTTATTCTTGGAAAAGATGCTCAGGAAAATTATTTACAATTTTTTATTCTTGGAAAAGATGCTCAGGATATTTATTTACAATTTTTTATTCTTGGAAAAGATGCTCAGGATATTTATTTACAGTTATTTATTCTTGGAAAAGGTGCTCAGGACATTTATTTACAATTATTTATTCTTGGAAGAGATGCTCAGGAAATTTATTTACAGTTATTTACAGGCATTAGCTAAAACACTAAAAAAAATCCAAATACTACAGAAAACACTAAAACACTAAAAAAAAAATCCAAATACTACAGAAAACACTAAAACACTAAAAAAAAAATCAAAATAATACAGAAAACACTAAAACACTAAAAAAAAATCAAAATACTACAGAAAACACTAAAACACTAAAAAAATCAAAATACTACAGAAACACTAAAACACTAAAAAAATCAAAATACTACAGAAAACGCTAAAACACTAAAAAAATCCAAATACTACAGAAAACACTAAAACACTAAAAAAAAATCCAAATACTACAGAAAACACTAAAAAAAATCCAAATACTACAGAAAACACTAAAACACTAAAAAAAAATCCAAATACTACAGAAAACAATAAAACACTAAAAAAAATCAAAATACTACAGAGAGGTGCTAAAAGCAGAACAGGTAAATAAAGAATACAATAAAGAATAATAAATAATAAAAATAATAAAGAATAAAGAATGAAGAATAAAGAATAAAGAATAAAGAATAATAAATAATAAATGATAAAGAATAATTTGTGTGACTAATTATTCAATTAGCAGCCACTGGTGTCACTAATAAACACTTCAGCCAAGCTAGTGCTAGGATTTAGAAGAAAATCTAAATTATATTATATATTATATTATATATTATTTGATTATATTTATAATACAATTATAAATATTTCTATAAATATAAATATAATTTATTATATTACATTATATTATATTATAAAATTATATATTATATTATATTATATTATATTACATTATATTATATTATATTATATATATATATTGTATTATATTATATTATATTATATTATATTATATTATATTATATTATATTATATTATATTATTATATTATATTATATTATATTATATTATATTATATTATATTATATTATATTATATTATATTATATTATATTATATTATATTATATTCTTGCCTTCCAAATCATTAAAACACACCTAAATCAGAGAGAAATCAGTGCTCTCCTTTCATTGCCAAGCAACAAAATCCAAATATCTCCTTTTAGAGAAGTCACAGGGAAAACATGGATTTAAAAGTAAACAGATTTTTTTTTATTCATGAGCTGCAGAAATAATTTACTTAAATTATTTTACTCTCAAAAATAACATTTTTGAGGAATATTTACTCTCAAAACACACGACTGAGAGTTCCCTCTCGTGGTTGTTCTGCTGCTGCCAGATTTACAAAATTAAAATATCAGGGGAAGTGGGCATTGCAAATAAATTCAGAGCAAGAATACAACATTTATAAATTTATTTATAAATATATATATATTTTAATATATATATAAATATAATATAAATAATATAAATATTATAAATATATATAATATATAAATAATCTATATTATAAATATTATAAATAGAAATATATACATAATATAAATATAATATTAATAATATAAATATATTTTATAATCCATTTATAAATGTATTTATAAATGAATTTATTGTGTAAATGAATTGTACAGTATTGTATTAAATTGTATTTGTATTGTATTAAATTGTAATTGTATTGTATTAAATGTATTTATTGTGTAAATGAATAAATTCAGAGCAAATACACAACATTTATAAATGTATTTATAAATATATATATTTATATAATAATATAAGTATAATATAAATCATATAAATATTATAAATATATATAATATATATAAATAATATATTATAAATATTATAAATAGAAATATATATAAATAAATAATATAAATATAATAGAAATAATAGAAATATATTTTATAATACATTTATAGATGTATTTATAAATGTATTTATTGTGTAAATGAATTGTATTGTATTAAATTGTATTTGTATTGTATTAAATGTAATTGTATTAAATTGTAATTGTATTGTATTAAATGTATTTATTGTGTAAATGAATAAATTCAGAGCAAGTACACAACATTTATAAATGTATTTATAAATGTATTTGTTGTGTAAATTAATAAATTTAGAGCAAGTACACAATGTATATATAAATGTGTATATAAATGTATATATAATGTATATATAAATGTATATATAAATGTCTTTATAAATGTATTTATTGTGTAAATGAATAAATTCAGAGCAAGTATACAAGATTTATAAATGTCTTTATAAATGTATTTATTGTGTAAATGAATAAATTCAGAGCAAGTACACAATGTATATATAAATGTCTATTAAAATGTCTATAAAAATGTCTATAAAAATATCTATAAAAATGTATATAAAAATGTATATATAAATGTATATATAAATGTATTTATAAATGTATATATAAATGTATATATAAATGTATTTATTGTGTAAATGAATAAATTTAGAGCAAGTACACAATGTATATATAAATGTATATATAAATGTATTTATAAATGTATTTATTGTGTAAATGAATAAATTCAGAGCAAGTACACATTTACAGGAGTGAAAATGAAACCAAGAGGACTCAGAAAATCCCTGGGACTGGGGGAATTCTTTCAGACAAATGTGACCAAAATCTCAGCACTGGAGAGAAGTTCAGAAAGGAAAGAGCAAAGAACTTGGGCAGAGTTTCCTCAGGTTTTGAGAGGCCAAAAATTGGGAAATGCTCTGAGAGCCACAAGGGCAGCTCTGGAAATTTGGTCTTTTAATTCCCAACATTTCCCAGCCTCCAGGTTTGCAGCATCCTAAATGAAGAAAGCAAAAATTCCAAGAAAAAACAAACAAAGGGTCAGGTTTTGAGAGGCCAAAAATTGGGAAATGCTCTGAGAGCCACAAGGGCAGCTCTGGAAATTTGGTTTTTAACTCCCAACACTCCCCAGCCCCAGGTTTGCAGCATCCTAAATGAAGAAAGCAAAAATTCCAAGAAAAAATAAGCAAAGGGTCAGGTTTTGAGAGGCCAAAAATTGGGAAATGAGAGAGCCACAAGGGCAGATCTGGAAGTTTGGTCTTTTAATTCCCAACATTTCCCAGCCTCCAGGTTTGCAGCATCCTAAATGGAGAAAGCAAAAATTCCAAGAAAAAATAAGCAAAGGATCATGAGACAGAGGCATGAGGAGCAGGAGATGTTATCTTGTGTTGGGCCAAAACAAGGCTGAAGGGGAAAAAACACCAGCTAAAAACTTTTCAATCATGTGAGTTCTTTATTTTTTCAGCTCAAAAATGCAAATTTCAGTGGATTATTCCCACCTGCAGACAGTAAGGAAACAAAAGCAGGATTGAAGCTGGTACCTTAGACAGTCTTTATTTACTGAGACATAGTCTGTAAGAAAAGTAACGTGAGAAAGAGCATCTGAGAAAGCAACAGCTGCCTAATTCAAGGACATGGTTTCTTTGAGCAAAAAGTTGTTTTATAAATTATGTGATAACAAGAGCATCTGAGAAAGCAACACTGCCTAATTCAAGGACATGGCTTCTTTGAGCAAAAAGTTGTTTTATAAATTATGTGATAAAAACAGCATCTGAGAAAGCAACACTGCCTAATTCAAGGCCATGGTTTCTTTGAGCAAGAAGTTGTTTTATAAATTATGTGATAACAGGAGGTAAAAAAGAAGCCACAAACATCTTGAGAAAAAGGTGTGGCTGACTTTTATAGCTGACCAATAGTGAGCTTTAGTTTTGCAATATGTATGAGCCTCGTTACTGTGATTATAAAAGTGTTTCTGTTCATCAATAAATCTGAGATTTGTCTGCAATAGAGGATGAGCAAGTCTCCCACAGACCTTGTCAGGTACCCAAACAAATGGGGTGTGAGAAGAAAAATGATCAAGGACTTACAGCTTCCACCCGTGCCAGGATGATGGGGAATCCAAAGGCAGAGACAACAATTCCTGTGGTGAAGAAATAAGCCAGCTCCCTGCAGGCACTGCTGGCTGCATCGCTGTCATCTCCCACCCTCCTGGCAATGAAGTGGGGAATGGGGCACAGGAAGTAAAAGATCAACACAAACAGGGGCCAGTACACCCTGGGGAGAGGGAAAAAACAAAGGGGCCAGCAGTTAAAAGAGGTGCTTCAGTCAGAATGCTAGTGCAAAACTCCTAATGCTGCTTTTTTGCATTATCTCAGACAATCTTCTGAATTTTAGCTGAAAAATTTTCTGAATTTTTTATTTTCTTCTTGTATGTTTAGAGTTGCTGTTGCTTATATTTATAACTGTGCTTGTATACAATTGAAAGCTAAAGATACATTATCTTGAACTGTACTAAGTGCTTTTACTATTAATTTGTGGTCTTGGTTTCTGGCTGTTTTTAACTTTGGCAGTACTTTTGAAATCTGTTACTGGCTAGTTTTTAATGCTAATAGAGCTGACTGTAAAGGTTGCTTCAATTTGTTTAGGCTACTTGTTGCCTAAGTGGATTGATTAGAAGATTGCACCCCAAATGGGGTAATTCCACCTGGTTTTGCCTGCACTGGTAGAGCTGCATGCAGCAAGGGGTAATTTATTTTATTTTTGTGTTCAGTTTTCAGTTTGGTGATTCAGCTCTGACCACAGAGGGAGCAGGAAATGCACTGGGGCAGGACAGGAGCAGCATCCCCAAATTAAAGGAATGTGAAAAACGCCAGTCACTTGCTTTTGAAATTGTTAAAAGTGTCATAGTAATAAAATGGTTGTAAAAATAGTAATACAATTAGAGTCATAATAATTTGGACAATTTAAATTAGGACAATATGAGACAATAAAAGCAAAGAGTTAGGGACGTCCGGGTGCCTTTTTCTGGGCATCACGAGCCCGAAAATGGACACAGTTAACAAAGGATTAACCCTTAAAAACAACAGCCTGTTGCATCTTCATACACCTCATCCATGATGCATAAATTCCATTCAAACACAGGATTCTGTCTGGGCAGTGTCAACTTCTTCCTTCTAATCCTAACAGTGCCTTCAAGGTGGGAAGAAGTTCATTTCTTCTGATAAGAGCAATAAATTCTCTTTCTCTGAAAGATTCAGGTGTCCTGTGGCTGCTATCTCACTGCAAGACCTTTCTGTTTAACAAAGCATCCTCCATAGCACAGTTTCTATTTTAACAATTCTTATAACTTAAAACTGTATTTAACACAGTATTTAAGAGAATTAATACAGCATTACTTCCTAACACACCACATATAATATTCATTTTAATATTTGCGAAAAGCCAATCATAAAATACATGCATTTTTCACAAGGGATGAAGCAGGCACACCCTCACATCTGCTCTCTGTGTCCTCTCAGGAGCCTCCTGCGAGTTTTTAGTGTTTTACAGACACGGAATTACAAATTACAGGGACAAAGCAGGCACACCCTCACAGCTCCTCTCTGTGCCCTCTCAGGAGCCTCCTGCGAGTTTTTAGTGTTTTACAAAGAATTACAAATTACAGGGATGAAGCAGGCACATCCTCACATCCCATCTCCGTGTCACAGCTCTCAGGAGCCTCCTGCGAGTTTTTAAAGTGTTTTACAGACACAGAATGACGGAATTACAGAACAGTCTGGGCTGGAAGGGAACGCAAGGCTCACCCAGCTCCAGCCCCTGCCATGGGTGGGGACATCCCAAATGGAAACTTGTGGGAGGATTGTTCAAAGAAACAGGAAATTAAGGCAAATGTTGGTGTGAGATTAAAAAGCAAGGTGGCACCGCTTTCCCTGAGGCAGCACAGAGCTGTTTGCACTGTTTTTATTTTAACGCAAATGCAAACACCGCCCTAGGAAGTGATGTTTAATCACAACAAAGCGCCACGTGCCAAGAGCCTGGGAGCGGGGGGCTGCAGGAGGAGCCGAAGAGCCTCATTAAATAATAAACGCTTTAATTAATGGATTTTTAACCAGGAGAAGCTTTGCGAAGGGCGCCGGCCCGCTCACCCGTAGTACTCCAGGGCGCAGCCCAGCATGAGGAACGTCAGCCCGATGGCTCCGCTGAACGACAGGGCCACGAGAGCTGCAACGGCACAGGGCGGGCGGTGAGGCACCGGACCGTGGGGTACCGGGCATCCCTCCCGGGGAACCGGCAACCGCCTCACCGCGGGCCGGGCATCCCTCGGCGGGGGCCGGGTACCACCTCCTCCGGTGCCGGGCATCCCTCCCCGCCTCTCCCGGCCGCCCGCCCCCGCGTGAGGCGCTGCCCGGGGCGCGCTCCCTCATGAGGGAGCCCCCGGTACCTTTCACGCCCGCCATGTCCGGGCTCCGTTGGCACCGCGCGACTTCCGCCTTCTGGCCACGCCCCCTTTCCGCGCGTCACGTGACCGAGCCTTTAAAAGGGCGGGCGGTGGGCGGGAGCGCCTTTTCTCGCCACGCCCACGCTCGCGACAGGGGGCGGGGCGTCCTGAGGGGACGGCCCCGGGTGGGGTTTAACGCACGTAAACCTCGCAAAAAAGCGGGTTTATTATCGTATATAACCCCTCTGTGAGGGTAAGAAATGTGTATGTGCCTGCGTTACATTCGTATCTGTGCGCAAGAAAAGTATATTTGGGCGCAAATTTATATTTGTGTTGATTTGAATCCGTAAACACCGCTTTAAAGAGCCCCCGCCCCTCAGGCTCTGCCGTTTTGTGGAAACCTCTGTTTTCACCCCAAAAAACGGAGCCGGCCTGTTTGCCTCAAGCAGGGCCACCTCAGGACCTATATCATCCACCCTTCTGCTAATCCTTGTAGAAAGGCCCAGCTTTTTTTAAAGCCGTGTTTTTCAAGCCTTGGATTTTTTGAGATAACACATTCGAGCTCCCATCTTTGACCCAAGAGAAGCCCCAACAATGGCCTTTTAACCCAAAACAGCCTTATTAATTCAGCGATGGCCTTTTTGCCCCAAGAACGGTCTTTTTGTCCCAAGAAGAACATTTTTGCCCCAAAACCAACCTTGTTGACCCATTAACAGGGGTTTGTCCCAAGAAAAGCCTTTTAGAGGGAGATTTTGCACAACATTTTTAATACTCACCCTCCCCAGGGAGCTTTTCTTCAGATATCTCCCTTCTCGCCTCTTGTCTTTGTTCCCTGCTCCATATTTTTCCCCATTTTTCATTATTTTGAATTATTTTGAGCCAGAAGGCTTATTAAAACAGGCTTAATCCACTAAATGCTTCCAAAAGACTGGAAAAATTCGGGTTTTCTGGCTTGTTTGGCCGTGGGTCTCTGAAGGCAGGAGCCCGAGAACAGCAATGCCAAGTTGTTCCCAAATAATTTGGGAAAAGCACCTGGAATGCCAACCTGTGGATAATGACAGTGACAAAACCAACCCAGCCAGGGCTCACCACCCCTCACACAGGAGATGGAGGACTGGAACCTCGTGGTCACAAGCACAAAAGATAGCTGAATTTGTTAATTTGAGCTTTTTAATGTATATACAAATGTTTTAGACCAGTCACAATTTCATCGAGTATATACCGTATTTACAAAAATTACAATAATTTAGTCAAACAGTAAACCTGAACATTGATAACCTCTGTCACTACCAGATATGACAAGAATGGATTTTTTTCAGTTAACTATTTGGATATACATACGTCCTAATACTTTCATGCATCCATAAAAACATTAGGGATGGAAGTAATCAAAGCTTAAGTGGGGTAGAGGGTTGGATTTTTTTTTTTTTTGGTAAAGTTTAATGGTGGATTTGTATTTTTGTGAATGGATGAGTATCCAGAGTTATGTGCTGTGACAAACTCGATACAAAGCTAATGAGGTTTTCATCATTAAAAAAAGTACGTTATAGTAATGAGATCCTTTTTATTATATAGGCATAGGTCACAATATCTACAAATGTGAATGAGAAACAATAAACCAACAAATCACAGGAACATGATTCACATTCCAGTTATCTCTTTAAATAAGACAAGCACATACTGGATCAAAACATTAATAAATAACATCCAGTTTGTTACTATTATCTTAAGGTCTTTTATATAAAAGGAGACCTATGTGTTGGTTTCACATTTTCAGTTAATGGCAGTAAATAATGGACCAGTACAACAAAAGGATGAGTTTTATACAGAAAGCCATGGACTTTGACACACTGTCTTTGCAGTAATAGCTTTGCCACTTGAAAATGTAAGTGCAACAAGTAGTGGATTGTCTTGAAAAACCACCAGCCTTAAAGACTCACATCCGATGGCAACCTTTTCCTGAGGCAGTAAATACAGATTATTTCCTGCCCATCTACTGAGTATCCCTCAAACACGGATAGGTGTTGGTAAATAAACTGCTAGCTTTAGTTACTCTACAAAAGAACATCAGAATTTGGGGTGAAGTTTCAATTTCAACTCGCTTTGGAACTAGGAAAGCTGCATCAGCTTCAGCAACAGAGAGATTCCCTTGTGATGTCACTGCTTTGGTCCAACATAAACTTTTTAGCTAATCAATTTGCACTGGAGTGACCCCAGAGATCAGATCTGTGGATGTCTGTGTGACAGCTCGTACACCATGATCTGAAAAATGAAGTTGCAACAGGTTTCAGCCCGCCAAGAGCCTTGGCCAAGTGCTCTGGAGCTGATAAAGGCATAAAGGTGATACAAGTGGGCTGGGAAAAGTTCTGAATCCGCAGGAGGGGAAGTGCTACCTAGAAACTGGGAAGTTTCTAAACCTTTCCAGCAGAAATTTGAGTTGTTGGCATTTCTGTGACGGTTTGGAGCTGCTGATGAGAACCAGGGAAATGCAGCACGTGCTCATTCCTCACTTGGACAAGGATTCCAGGTGGATTCACCCTCCCTTCCCCCCAAACCAGCAAGGGGCTGCTGACCCCAGGACTCGTTGCTCACTTTCCAAAGCATTTGGAGGAACTCTGCCTGCACATTTCACTGCAGGGCTGGGAGGTCAAGCACAGCATTAATTAATGCAGAAGCAGCTGCCACACTGACCCAGCCCAGGATTCAGCTTTGGCTCTTTTCAGCCAGACTACACTAGATGAGCAAATAAGCAGCAAATGGTGACTGTTAGGAGTGTGCCTAAACCACAGCTGAGCACTTCAAGTGGATAATTCCATCCAAACCCAGGAAAAAAAATAACACACATCCAAGTTTGGGCCTCACCAGCAGTTGTTGAACTCAACTGAAGCGTTGCCATATCACACCTCACAAAAACAAGGTAGGAAATTCACCAGCTACACTTTGTTGGAAACAGACAAGTTCCACCTTTTCCCAGTATGTGTTCTCTCTTGTCCCACTGGAACCCAAAATGAAATAGAAAAGTTACCAGAAACTGTAACCCTGTGGCTCTGGTGGGCTGAACCAGGTGGCCAGAGTTCCTCTGAGCTCAGGATTCTGGAGACAAGTGTTAGGAAACCTTTCTCATGTTCTTCATGATAAGTATTAGGCTCTTAGTTTTCTGAAACTTGTGAATTTCCAGCCAGAGTTTGGTTGATCTGTGACATTTGTGACAAGAGACTAAATAAGCACTAGCACGGGTCTGGAGTGGAGGCTGAGGAAGTACCTAATACAAGGGTTTTTGTCCTTGGTTTTCAAATTCTGACCAGGCATCGTTCAGCTCCATAAATATCATCTTTGCATATTGTTCATATGGCTGCCCAGTAGCCTGGAATAAAAGCAGAGACAAAAGAGGGATATCAGAGCTCCCAAACCCAAACAAGCTGGCATGTGAGCAGATTCCCAAGCAGTTCCAGGAATTTTCACTTTTTCCTTGACAAGAATCAGCTACTCTGGAGGGCTGCTTTCCTTAAGAATGTCTTGGCTTTGCTGCTCCTCAGAGCTGACAACTCCCAGAAAGGGATAAACCACTCTCCCATGGGCCTTCTAAATAATAAATATAACCTTGGCACTGGGAGAGGAATTTTACCTGCATGGAAGGGGAAGAGCTGCCACCCAACACGGTTCCTGGATGAAATCAGAATTCCTGCAGACCTCGGGCAGCCCACATCCTCCCAAGCCTTGGGACTCCCATTCCCTGCCAAGGGGAAGCTTCCTCCTCCCCACAGGGTGTCCCAGATGGAATTGTTGGTCCCTGGTCAGCAAGTGGCCTGAGCCACGAGCTGGGCAACCAAACATTCTGATGGCTGCATTGCAGGAGTTTGATTTGGAACTCCAGCAGCAGAATGGCTGAGAGTCAAAGTGAGGGTGACAAAAGCTCTGAATTTCTGCTGCTCCAAGCAGCAGGTTCCAGGCACAGCCTCGGGGCTGGCAGTGGTTTTACAAAACCCCTGAACTGCTTTGGGCTGGGAGGGACCTTAAAGCCTAAATGGTTCCATGGGCAGGGACACCTTCTGCTATCCCAGGTTGCTCCAGCCAGGGATGAATTTAGAGTTCTCAGATTCCAGCACCAGCAGAAATCTTGAGCTCCCTCTTTCCACAGAGCTGTTTGCAGCAATAAATCAGCGATCCCATCCAACCCTTTATACTTTATATATATAAATAATATCTATAATTATATAATATATATCATTTTGGTTTCCCTCCGAGGTGGAGGCAGCCCAGCCTTACCTTGTCGGGGTGAACGACGAGCACAGCCCGCCTGTACACCTTCTTCACCTGCTCTGGGGTCACCAGGTCTGCCATACTCACAGGCTTCCACTTGGTCTCCCCTGCCCACAGCACCGTGTGCATGGTGGACAGCAGAGCCCTGATGTTCCTCTCCTTGCCTTCAATCCACTCCAGGACCTGCAGGAAGGAGTGTAAGTCTCTGTTTATGCCTCACTTTAGATATTCCACCACGACTAAGTTTCTTCATTTGAATAGCTGTGACCCCAAGGAACATCTTAAATTTCTTTCCATGCTTTAGAAACCTTCAGAAAATCTTTATCTAATTGTCATTCATTTTTATATCACTGTTTTTAAATTATCATTAATTTTATATCACTTGAAAGTTAAGACAGACTTTGAACAACAGCCCTGCTAAAAACACTGACTTAGTAATGCTTGATGAAATAACCAAAATTCAGTGTTTAACTGTCTGGTTCTTTAGCAAGGTTAATTGCACACCTCAACTAAGCTCAGCTAAGCTAAAATGTAAATGTGAAAACCAAAGCATAAGTAGATTTTACAGTTCCAGGCTGAGCTGCCCTAATGAAATAAAAAGGCATCAGAGCAAAGAGAATTATATTGGGAAGGCCAAATCAGCTGGGAGCTTCAGTGGCTCAACAGCTTTTGTGGAGATGAAAATGGGAGCTGGGAAAACTCCTGCCCACTCCCTGGCCTGACCTCTGTCCAGCTGTTGTGGCTGATGGTGGTGTTCAGTGTGGCTGCTGTCACTTCCCAAAGGTTAAAACCTTTCCACAAGGCTAAAACCAGCACATTTTGAGAGGATCATTCTGTTTTCTAGAACTTTGCTTGGCTTTTGCTGCAGCTTTTCCTCTCCTTCTGTAATTCCAATTTGTGCTCTCATAGTTCACACAGAGAGCAGGACAGACTGAATTCCCTTCCCTTCCATAACAGATCTGCAGTTTGGCAATTTATGGAGGAGAGATGAGAGAATTCCAAAGCAGGCAGGATTAATGAGGCAGAGGATTAGCTCAATTAGCTGCGCCTGCTAATCAGCGCTGGAGTGCTGTGGAACAGCAGCAGCCCAGACAGTGACACTGAGCAAGCCATTGTTGGTGTGGTCTGGCTGAGGACAGAAATGGAACCTTGGGGTTTTCAATCTGTTCAGGACATTGAATGACTGGGAGGACATCACCAAGAATTTTGCTTACTTTTAGTTTTTCAGGGTCCATCTCCTTTGCCATTTCTTCTTTCCTCATCTCAGCTATTGTTTTGGGACCCTTCTTGTCCTTGTGAGCATTAAAGCCTTGACCAGATAATAAATCTTCAAAATCTGCAGACACTTTTGGCTTGGAATCTTGAAAGTGGAGAAGATTTGAAATTATTATCACAGCATGGATGCATTTAACCCTGGCTTTCTACAGAGGATACATCCTTTGGTTAATCACGTTAACGATCTCCCAATACTAATAAATGTGCAGGTTCTCATGAAAGATGTGTAATGTTACTTCTGGGTTGTTGTTATTATTATTATAGAATCCCAGAATGGTTTGTGTTGGAAGGGATCTTAAAGTTTATCCAGTTCCAACAACTTGCCATGGCAGGGACACCTTCCACTGTCTCAGGTTGCTCCAACCCCCATCCAGCCTGGCTTTGGATTATTCTGGAAGCTCCTTTGAAATACAGAACTTCCTAAATAGCACAGTTCAGTCCAGGACAGGATAAAGCACCAAATAATCCACGTGACAGCCTTGCTTAGCCCTAACCTGCAAACCAAGGGACACCCAAAGGGAGCCAACCTTCGGATGCAGAATTCCAAGGCTCTTACCAACATTGGCGGCTCCTTTTCCGCGCTCGCCCTGCGCCCCCGTGGCCGAGAAGCTGACGTTGTAGTTGGGTTTGTTCTGTGGGGAGGCGTGGGGCACACTGGGCTGGCCCTTGGGCTGTGTCCCCTGCCAGCTGTACCCCGTGCCCTGCTGCCACCCGCTGCCCCCCATGGGCTGTGGCGGTGGCTTCTGCGGGGACGGCGGGAAGCCCCCGGCCATGCCAGTCGGTGTGGTCGGCTTGCTGGCAAACGAGGGCCCACCTGCAGAGAGCAACAGAGAGAGAGAGAGAGAGTCACAGTGGGCATCAAACCACAACTGCCTGTGCAGTGCTGGAATCAAGGATCTGCTGGTTATGGCATAAAACAACGGGGGAAAGGCGTTTCTAAAGTTTTGTAGCCAGGTGCAAACACGCTGTGAAAAATGCTTGGTTTATGATTGGCTTTTCACAAATATTAGAATGAATGTGATATGTGTTGTGTTAGAAAGTTATGCTGTATTAGTTTTCTTAAGTAGTGGGTTAAATAGAGTTTTAGGTTGTAGCAAAATGTTAAAATAGAAACTGTGCCATGACGGATCCTTTTTTTAAAGAAAGGACTCGCAGTGAGATAGCAGCCACAGGACATCTGAATCTCTCAGAGAAAGAGAATTTATTGACAGCAACAGAGAGAGAGAGTCACAATGGGAACAACTGCCTGTGCAGCCTTGGAATCAAGGATCTGCTGGTTATGGCATAAAACAACGGGGGAAAGGCGTTTTTAAAGTTTTGTAGCCAGGTGCAAACACGCTGTGAAAAATGTGTGGTTTATGATTGGCTTTTCACAAATATTAGAATGAATATTATATGTGTTGTGTTAGAAAGTTAGGTTGTATTAATGCTCTTAAATAGTAGGTTAAAGAGAGTTTTAGGTTGTAGCAAAATTTTAAAATAGAAACTGTGCTATATGGGATACTTTTTTAAAAGAAAGGACTCGCACTGAGATAGCAGCCACAGGACATCTGAATCTTTCAGAGAAAGAGAATTTATTGACAGCAACAGAGAGAGAGAATCACAGTGGAAATCAAACCACAACTGCCTGTGCAGCCTTGGAATCAAGGATCTGCTGGTTATGGCATAAAACAACGGGGGAAAGGCGTTTCTAAAGTTTTGTAGCCAGGTGCAAACACGCTGTGAAAAATGCGTGTTTATGATTGGCTTTTCACAAATATTAGAATGAATATGATCTGTCTTATGTTAGAAAGTTATGCCGTATTAATGCTCTTAAATAATGGTTTAAATAGAGTATTAGGTTGTAGCAAAATGTTAAAATAGAAACTGTGCTATGTGGGATACTTTTTTAAAAGAAAGGACTCGCACTGAGATAGCAGCCACAGGACATCTGAATCTGACAGAGAAAGAGAATTTATTGACAGCAACAGAGAGAGAGAGTCACAGTGGAAATCAAACCACAACTGCCTGTGCAGCCTTGGAATCAAGGATCTGCTGGTTATGGCATAAAACAACGGGGGAAAGGCGTTTCTAAAGTTTTGTAGCCAGGTGCAAATACGCTGTGAAAAATGCGTGTTTATGATTGGCTTTTCACAAATATTAAAATGAATATGATATGTGTTGTGTTAGAAAGTTAGGCTGTATTAATTTTCTTAAGTAGTGGGTTAAATAGAGTTTTAGGTTGTAGCAAAATTTTAAAATAGAAACTATGCTATGTGGGATACTTTTTTAAAAGAAAGGACTCGCACTGAGATAGCAGCCACAGGACATCTGAATCTCTCAGAGAAAGAGAATTTATTGACAGCAACAGAGAGAGAGAGTCACAATGGGAACAACTGCCTGTGCAGCCTTGGAATCAAGGATCTGCTGGTTATGGCATAAAACAACGGGGGAAAGGTGTTTCTAAAGTTTTGTAGCCAGGTGCAAACACGCTGTGAAAAATGCGTGGTTTATGATTGGCTTTTCACAAATATTAGAATGAATGTGATATGTCTTATGTTAGAAAGTTATGCCATATTAATGCTCTTAAATAATGGGTTAAATAGAGTTTTAGGTTGTAGCAAAATGTTAAAATAGAAACTGTGCTATATGGGATACTTTTTTAAAAGAAAGGACTCGCACTGAGATAGCAGCCACAGGACATCTGAATCTTTCAGAGAAAGAGAATTTATTGCTCCATTATCAGAAGAAATGAAATTCTTCCACCTCAAAGGAACTGTTAGGATGACCAGACAGAATCCTGTGTTTGAATGGAATTTATGCATCATGTATGGGATGTATGAATATGCAGCAGGTTATTGTTTTTAAGGGTTAATCCTCTGTTAATGTGGGTCCTTTTTCGGGCTTATGCTGCCCAGAAAAGATACCCGGATGTCCCTAACTCTTTGTCTCTATTGTCTTGTGTTGCCCTAATCCAAATTGTCCAAATTATTATTACTCAAATTATATAACTATTTTTATAACCACTTGATTACTAGTAAATTTTTAAAATTCTAAAAACAAGTGATTGGCGTTTTTCACATACCCCACCTTTAGATAACAATATTGCAAATTAGAGGCAGATCAACCCTACAGCTTTTTCTCACAAAGCAGAATTGATCCAAGCAAAGCCCCCCAGGCTTCTGCTTTCAGCTGTGCCACGGATGTTTGTAGCATTGCTCTGTGAGCTGGCACAGCACCTGGCTCTGAGGGTTTGAGGAATGGGAGGTGGCTCAGGGAAGCAGGGAAAGCTGGAGGCAGCTACCAAGGAGCCACAGCTCCGTGGGGATGGATGGTGGCAACACAGAGTGATTAAAGCTGAGAGGGACCTTAAAGCCCATCCAGCTCCATCCCACTCTGCACTGGGCCAGGTTCCTCAGAGCCCCATCCAGCCTGGCCTTGAGCACCTGCAGGGATGAGGGAGCTCTCTGGCAGCCTGTGCCAGTGCCAACCCCAACCTGGTGCTGTTGGAATCATGTCTGCTCAGGCTGTGCCAATTAAACCATCCACAGAAATGAGTCCCAGGGATGAGGGAGCTCTCTGGCAGAGATGAGTCCCAGGGATGAGGGAGCTCTCTTGGTGCCAGCACCAAGCTGGTGCTGTTGGAATCATGTCTCCTCACGTTATGCCAGTTAAAACCATTCACAGAGATGAGTCCCAGGGATGAGGGAGCTCTCTGGCAGCCTGTGCCAGTGCCAGCACCAAGCTGGTGCTGTTGGAATCATGTCTGCTCAGGCTGTGCCAGTTAAACCATTCACAGAGATGAGTCCCAGGGATGAGGGAGCTCTCTTGGTGCCAACCCCAAGCTGGTGCTGGTGGAATCATGTCTCCTCAGGCTGTG
The DNA here is from genome assembly GCA_009764595.1 of Geothlypis trichas. Taxonomy (NCBI): domain Eukaryota; kingdom Metazoa; phylum Chordata; class Aves; order Passeriformes; family Parulidae; genus Geothlypis; species Geothlypis trichas. Next base: position 29,880,820 of record CM019909.1, on the reverse strand, counting down.
CCAGTTAAAACCATCCACAGAGATGAATCCCAGGGATGAGGGAGCTCTCTGGCAGAGATGAGTCCCAGGGATGAGGGAGCTCTCTTGGTGCCAACCCCAAGCTGGTGCTGTTGGAATTGTGTCTCCTCACATTGTGCCAATTAAACCATCCACAGAGATGGGTCCCAGGGATGAGGGAGCTCTCTGGCAGAGATGAGTCCCAGGGATGAGGGAGCTCTCTGGGCAGCCTGTGCCAGTGCCAGCCCCAAGCTGGTGCTGTTGGAATCATGTCTGCTCAGGCTGTGCCAGTTAAACCATCCACAGAGATGAGTCCCAGGGATGAGGGAGCTCTCTTGGTGCCAACCCCAAGCTGGTGCTGGTGGAATCATGTCTCCTCAGGCTGTGCCAGTTAAAACCATCCACAGAGATGAGTCCCAGGCATGAGGGAGCTCTCTGGCAGAGATGAGTCCCAGGGATGAGGGAGCTCTCTTGGTGCCAGCACCAAGCTGGTGCTGTTGGAATTGTGTCTCCTCAGGCTGTGCCAGTTAAACCATTCACAGAGATGAGTCCCAGGAATGAGGGAGCTCTCTGGCAGAGATGAGTCCCAGGGATGATGGAGCTCTCTGGCAGCCTGTGCCAGTGCCAGCACCAAGCTGGTGCTGTTGGAATTGTGTCTCCTCAGGCTGTGCCAGTTAAAACCATTCACAGAGATGAGTCCCAGGGATGAGGGAGCTCTCTGGGCATCCTGTGCCAGTGCCAGCCCCAAGCTGGTGCTGTTGGAATTGTGTCTCCTCAGGCTGTGCCAGTTAAAACCATCCACAGAGATGAGTCCCAGCACCTCACTGCTTTAGGGGATGCTCCTCTGGCTCTGGTTGTGTTTGTGGGAGGAACCCAGTGTCAATGTTTTATTATTTCACACTGACATCCACACTCAGCTCCCAGCTCAGAAATGTGTCATGGAAACTGGATGAAGTGCTTTTGATTTACTCACAGCTAACAAAAATGTGCTTAAATATCCCGGGGATGCCAAGGCATTTGTTTTTAAACCCCAGCACTCTCCTACAGAATGTGTGTTTTAAAAGGACCTCGGTGGCTCTGACGTGGGGCTTGGCACGGTTTTTATTTTGCTCCTGCAGAGCAGCCTGAAATCCAGCAGAGGGAACTGGGAAACCGAATTCCAGAGCCGTGCTGGGACTGACGCAAAGGGGAAAACAAACATCACACCAAACCACGAGGGCTCCCAGAGAGCTGAGGGCAGCAACAAAGGCAAGGAAAATCTATTTACCACGCTCAGACAATGCTGGGCTTTAAGGAAAGCTTCAATAATTTCTCAGAACTGCCTTTTAAACATTGGAATTGAGGAATTGCTGATTTTCTTCTTACACAAAACAAGGGGAAAGGCTTTTCTAAGCAGTCAAGCTTTGTAGCCAGGTGCAAATACCCCATCTTTAGATAATACTGCAAATTAGAGGCAGATCAATTCCACAGCTTTTCTCACAAAGCAGGAAAACAAGTCAAGTCTAAAAGCAAGCAATTCCTCAAGAACCCCAGCAGCTTTGCAGAGCCAAATTCTCCTCCCAGGCCTGTAGCAGCACTTGAACACAGAGCATCCTCAGCCAGAGCATGTTTGGACTTATCAGAGGTTGTGCTTTGCAATCCACGGAGCCTGCTGAGCTCCCTGCACGTTGCCAGCACATTTTTTGACCAGGGATCAGGAAAAGCAGGGATTTGTGAGAGTTTACAGAGAGTCAGGCAGGAGGAAAGAGCCTGGCAGCAGCACGGGCATGCAGGTGGGCTGAGAGGCCCCACACATAGCAGGCTGCTCAGCCTATTTCTCTAAAAGAATGCTGGTAATTAATTATTTTCCATTTTTTAATAGGGGATGCAAACCTGCTAAACTTGCTCCAAGACTTCCCAGATCAGCAAATGGATCCAGTGTTTGGGGTTTGGCCTGATGGGTGGGAGTGCTGTGGAGGGATCCTGTAGGACTGGTGGCAGCAGACTTGCTTCCCATTCCTAAACCACCTTAAAAAGAAAAGAAATATATATATAAGAGAAAAAAGAACATTTTTCCTTCTGTTTGACATTTCTCCTCCTGTTTGATATGAGTGCAGCTCTTCCCCAGTGCTCAGCCACATATTGAAGACTGCTATTAAAATTGAGTGTACCATTGTCAGGCTCCTCAGCAGCCTCAGACTTGTTGCACTCCCACTCCCAATTAGGAACAGCAGCAGGAATGTTCCCAGACTGTCTGCTCTGCCAGAGGAATTGTGACATGTGCATATATTTTAAGATCTAGAAGCCTTCAGGAAGCAATTCTGGGAGGCCATGCACACTCTCCCAAGATCAGAAACAACCATGCAATCATTTAGTGGCATCCTGGGAATGCACAGCACTCCCCAGATTTTTCCCATGGCTCTACATGGAATGAAACAACCTCTGGACACCCTCACCTCACCTGTCCTGCTCTGGGCTCTTGAGGAAACAAACCCAGATTTTTTAAAATATGGAAATCTGTAGAGGGAACCTGTTCTTTGCAGTCACTGGCAGCATTTCCCCTCTGCCTCTCCCCTCTCAGAGCTCCCTAAAGGTGATTTTTTTTTGCTAACCACCATGAATTTTATGGCACATACCTGCTTTGTTGGGCCAGTCCCAACCACTGGAAACATCTGGCTGGATGGAAACTGTTGGAGTGCTTGAAGCTGAAGAGAATGATTGAAATCAGTACCTCAAAGCAGTCCAGCAAAACCAGCACAGCCCAGTGCCCACCAGGAGCCACTGGGACCCCACAAAGTCCCAGAACCTCACGTGGGAGGTTCCCCCCAAGGCTGGAACTGACTGATCTTTAAGATCCTTCCAGATTTCCAGGGAAATACTCCCAAGGAGCATTTGTTAGATGATCAGGCACAAACAAATCCATGACTGAATGTGTTTCACACAGGGTTACACCTTCAATTTTGGGGTGAGAAGGAGAAAATTAGGGAACTTTTAAACAAATAGAAGGAAATTCCTTCTCTCCAGTCAAATTCAGCTGTGAATTTGGTTAGGGCTACTACTGGAGCTAAAGGAAGCTGGTAAAATCACCAAAGGATGTGTGTTTTCTCTAAACATGGCTGTGTTCAGTGCAATTAATGGTAGTTTGCTTCAAAGGAGACCTCATAACCACAGGAATATGTGGGCAGACATTCTTCATGGCCTCTTTTCTATTTATATAAATAGCCTATTAATTAAGTCTAAGACCTGAGCAAAACTCAGCTCATCCTACCACACTTCAGATGCTGAATATACTTTAAGTCCAGAGACAAAAAGCTCTTTCCTGTTTCGTGGGGTTTCTGTGGTTTAGAGTCATTTTATGGGAATCATCACTTTGTACTTAATGCTTCCATTTCTATTTCAAAGCAACATTTTACATTCCTTTAAACAGCCTGGAAGAGGCTCCCCTTTCTTACCCATGTGAAAGGGATCACTGTGCACAGTTGGTGAAGGGCTTCTTGTGGCTTGAAGGAAAGGATCCCCAGGGACAGCTGATGAGCCAAGGAAGGAGCCCAGGAGGTCTGGACCAGTTTGCTTGGGGCTGCTTCCAAAAGGATCAAAGGCAGTGGCTGTGAAAACATATTTGAGGAAAGGAAATCATGAACTTGTAGCAGGAATGTGCTTCAGGGCAAGGGAATGCTGTGGGGAGAGGAAATCTGATACCTGCAGGTAACAAAGAGGGGACAGACTGAGACTGTGGGGGAGCAGCTGGAGAGCATCAATATCCCAAATTCTGGGCACCTAAAGAGCCCCACAGCCTGGTCATGGCAACAAACTGACCCCATCTCTCATTTCCTAAGAGAGGCTGAATTTAGAGGCAGCAGAGTGTGAAAGTTCTCAGGCACTTCAGGTGGAGTTTTAACTGCCAGGAGAGGGTGGAAGACAGACTGGAGCTTGGAGTTACTGTCCTGGTGCAATTCCTGCCATTCCTGCTTCCTCTCATGATGATTCCAGGCTGGCAAAGGTTATCCATGTTGGGGGAAAAGGGACTTTTAGAAACAGCTTTAGAAAATAATGGATATCTTTCCTACATCACTTGTTACAAAACTCCAGCTCTTCCCAAACTCTGGTTTTGATCCGTTTGTTCAGTCATCTCTCTTCCTTGCAAAACCCCAACAAACTCAACCTAAAGAAAGTTGAGTTTGTTGGGGTTTTACATGGAAGACTTACCAAAAGACTCCTATGAAGTCACTCAGATTCTTGTCAACAAATTAAAGGTTAAAAGCATCCTGAAAGGTACAATCCCTAGAAGCTCTGCACTGTGGTAATGATGCTACTCATTACTTATGTTACTCAGTCACTACTCCTCACTCATTTCCCAAGCTCTTATCCTTGTTTTCCTGGCTTGGCACAATTGAGCTGTGTGATTCTGGCTCTGCAGAGCTCCTAAATCCTTAAATCTTTTCCTGATCTGTTGCTGCACCTCTTGTGTGATGTGTCTGCAAAACCTGCCCTGGGTGAGAGCTCAGACTGAGCCTACAACAAGAGAAACCTTCTCCAGGTACAAGTGACCAATTTCTTCTACTGAAACTTGGATTCTTCTCTCTCTTTGCACTTGCTCTGCTTTATCCTTCAAAAGATCCCTCTCCCTAATATCCATCCAACCACTCCTGCAGCCTGGTCTTGGAAGAGACAGAAATTCTCTATTTCCTAGTCCAGGATCTCTCTCACAGCTCCAACCCCCCTAAGTAATAAGAGAAATTCAATTCATGGTGCTGTAGATCTATCCAAACCCCCCGAGGAGTTTTTGTAAAACTCATGTGCACTACTGGACTCATAATGACAGCAAAACTGAGGCTCTGCTGTGGTTGTGGGTGTGAGGAGCCTCCAAACCCCAGGGTGTGCTCCAGTAGGGACTGGTCTGGTGAGGATGCACCAGTCTGGAGCTGGTTGGGGCCTCTTGGGATCTCCTGCATGAAAAGGAGGTAGCCAAGATCCCCCAGAGGGATCCTCCAAGCCCAAATCCCCCCCTTGAGGGGGATGCAATTCATTATATTATCAATTTCATCAAAACTTCTGTTCTTCATTACAGTCTCTGCTGCTGTTATCTTCCAAAGGTAACACCAGCAAATAACAATTGTCATTAATATCAAACTGTTTAAAGTTTTTGCTCTGTTTCCCTGATACATGAATCTTTCAAAAGTTTTATCTTAACTTCCTCAAACACTTATTGCTGATATATTAGTGGTATCATGTGAATTCACTGATTTTTATGATAAGCATTTGTCTTGGTTTGAAAAGACAGGTATCTGCTACGGAAAGCAGGAGCCTCCCCTAAAGTGGAAAATACAAACACCCTCCCTTCAAATTGGTACAGTTTTGATTTTCAAACCAATACAGCATGATTTATGGAGTATTGCTATTATATTTTTATAATAAAACCACCATTACTGTTGTCAGTGGTCACAGGGGTTTGTAAGAGGATGGAAGAGACAGGATCTTGATTCCATGATCAGAAGGCTTGATTTATTATATTATGATATATATATGGCATTATTACTATACTACATAGAGATAGAAAGGAAAGGAGCTTCTTCAGAAGCTGGCTAAGCTAAGAAGGAGATAGAAAGAATGAATAACAAAGGTCTGTGTCTCAGCAGAGAGCGAGAGCAGCTCCACCATGAGTGGTCAGTAAATCCAAACATCCACATGAGACCAATCCCAGGTGGACCTGTTGCATTCCACAGCAGCAGATAATAATTGTTTACATTGGTTACTGAGCTTCTCAGCTCTAGCAGGAAAAATCCTACAGAAAGGATTTTTCCCAAGGAATGTCTGTGACAATGTAGTGTAGTTAAAATGTTATATATATATCATAACTTAATAAATCAAGCCTTCTGATCATGGAATCAAGATCCTGTCTCTTCCATCCTCTACAACCCCCTGTGAGCACCATCACACTACATAGAGATAGAAAAGGAAAGGAGCTTCTTCAGAAGCTGGCTATGCTAAGAACAGAATAGAAAGAATGAATAACAAAAGGTCTGTGTCTCTGCAGAGAGCGAGAGCAGCTCCACCATGAGTGGTCAGTAAATCCAAACATCCACATGAGACCAATCCCAGGTGGACCTGTTGCATTCCACAGCAGCAGATAATAATTGTTTACATTTGTTACTGAGCTTCTGAGCTCTAGCAGGAAAAATCCTACAGAAAGGATTTTTCCCAAAGGATGTCTGTGACACATTACCTTCTCCCACCCTGGGGGACGGGGACGGCGACGCCGAAGCTGCCGAGCGCCGGGGGGTCGACTGCACAGATCCAGGTGCCCCCACGTGGAAAACCTCCTCAGCAGCAGCAGCAGCAGCTCCAGCAGCTCCAGCAGGGCTCGGGGAGCTCGGCCCTCCGACCCCAAACAGATCATTCAGCAGGTCAGAGTTAGAGGGGGCAGCGCTGGGCTGCGAGGGAAAGCTCTTGCTCATGGGGCTGCCATCCAGGCCCAGCAGGTCCACGTCTTCAGGGGGAGGTGCTGCTGGAGGCTCCTGCTGCTTTTTGCTGTGTTTGGGTGTCCCGTGGGGCTTGTCACCGCTGGCATTACTGTGCTGACTGGAAAGGGACAAGAGTTCGTCATCTGACTGTTCGCTTTCCTCATGCACCAACGCTGCTCGATCCTCTGAGGTGGGGTGAGAGCTACTTTTGTCAGATTTCTGATCTAAATGATGATTGAAAATAAAATTAGGCAGCTGTTAGTTTGGTCATCACAAAGGTCCCGTAAAAATCAGCTTACAAGCAGAACAGAAGGTTGAGAATAGCACAGCAGCATTTGGCTAAAATAATTTTGCTTTTTAAAATAAAAACTGGTGAATTTCTTCCCCTAAAGGGTTGTGCAGCCCTGGCACAGCTGGGGGATGTGGCAGTTGGGGACATGGTCAGTGGTGGCCTTGGTAGGTGTTAAGCAATGGTTGGACTTGATGACCCTGAAGGTCTTTTCCAACCTAAATGATCCCATGATTCCTTTGCCAAAATTAACCTAAATTTTCTCATCAAGGCTTATTTATTTCAAGTTTTAGCATGAAGGAGGGCTCGGGTGAAGGTTCACCCTAGAAGTGTGTCAACAATGGTCCCACAGAGCACAGTTTGAGGAGGATGCTGTAGGAAAGGAATTCCCACTCCATGGCCACACCAGGGTGTGCCCAGCTCTGTGATCTAATGCTGCAGTGGGCTCCCTCAGCCTCACTCCAGCTCCAGCAGGGGAACAGGAGTTGTTTGTGTTCTTTGGAGCAGATTTGACTCTGAAGACCAAGCCTTGCCTACCTTGCCAGCTGAGAGAGGAGAAGAATGCACTCTGCCCAACGTTCCTGATGTTATCCTGAGGGGAATCCGTGGCACCTCTGCCTGCAGCACAGAGCAGCAGAGAGGTGGGATGAAACAAAACCCAGCTCAGCATGAAGGAATCAGCCATGGGGAGGGAATAAATCCATGCAGCCCTTACCTGCCAAAGCTAGAGTGTCCTGGTGCTCCTGGTGGGAGGAGAAGAGAATGGAGGGATTGATGTCCTTTGTTGTGAAGTTCTCCCATGGGGGAGTTAATTCAGTTTGTCTGTCTGCAGACTGTATTTCTATGTCCAGTATAACATGAAAGAGCTGAGGATATTTGTCTGGAGAGTCACAGGCATCCAGCTCAGGCCTAAAGGGGACAAGAGTGGTCCAGTTGAAAAGGGAAGAATATTTCTGGAAAGCTATAAAAAGGCTTTCAGTACATTCAGGATTTTCATATTTCATCTGTGACTGTTCTCCCTCAGCCTTCATCAGGCTTTTATGCATCAGGTTTGATTATGTCCAGCTTCAAACACTCACTTGGTGAATTTGAGAGTGGTTGTTCCCAGGGCTATGAATCCAGTGTGAAATTGAATTTGGAATATTTGTGTGTTGGTCATCTGCAAAGAAAAAAAAAAAACAGAGAGAACCAGACTGAACAAGGGCTTAAATACAGGAGTTAGTTAATTCTACCCTAATCTTAACTGCTGCATAACTGAATTCATTCTGCTTGCTCTGCAGGCAGTATTCCTTTCTCAATATTCCCAAATATTCCCAATATTTCCATCTGCCTTCAACCCTGCTGCTGCAGCCTCTGTACAGCAGAAAACCTTCAGGAACTGGCCTTCTTTCCCTGCTTCTCTTTATTTCTGGGATCTACTTATCAGTTTTGCAGTGAAATTAAGCTGTTCCTACTGAATACATGGGAGCAACAGGTTTATGTCCCAAAAAAATATAAAACCATTTCACTTGGAGTAGAGGCCTCAGGGAAATGTCATCTACACAGCAAAGGGCACAAGAATGAGTGGAGAGGAGGAAAATATTCACTGCCCACTCTGCAACTTGAATATTTATGTTTTAAATACATCCTCAAGGAAATAGTAAATGGGGAATAGATTCCATGAGAGGAGAGGAGAGGAGAAGAGAGGAGAGGGAGGAGAGGAGAGGAAGAGAGGAGAGGATAGGAGAGAAGGAGAGGAGAGGGAGGAGAGAGAGGAGAGGAGAGGAGAGGAGAGGAGAGGAGAGGAGAGTAGATGATAGGAGAGGAGAGAGAGGAGAGGAGAGGATAGGAGAGTAGAGGATAGATAGGAGGAAGATAGTATATCGGCGCGTCGCTGCTAATGATATGATAGGGAGAAGAGAAGAGAAGAGAAGAGAAGAGAAGAGAAGAGAAGAGAAGAGAAGAGAAGAGAAGAGAGAGAAGAGAAGAGAAGAGAGAAGAGAAGAGAAGAGAAGAGAAGAGAAGAGAAGAGAAGAGAAGAGAAGAGAAGAGAAGAGAAGAGAAGAGAGAAAGCAGCTCCTACTTTGGCTTGGAGGCGTCCCCCGATGGTGGATCTCATGTGGTAGACAGAGACAACAACATCTCCATGGACAGTGGCTCCCAGTGGGATCAGCACCTTCCCTTCCTGCACACGGTATTCTCTTGGAGGGGAACAGCAGGAAAGCCAGGGTTAAGCTCCCTCCCACCACATCAAAGCTCTCACCTCCCTCAGGCCAAGCAAGGAGGAGCATTCAATGTTCTACTTTGGTTAGAACAAAAATATTCCACAGGGGGAACCAACAGAGCACTGGATGATCTCTAGGAAGGTATCCACTTCTTGCCAACCTCAGATCCTGATGTCTGAGCAGTTATCCCACCCCTGCCAGCCTCAGATCCTGATGCCTGTGCAGTTATCCCATTCCTGCAAACCTCAGATCCTGATGCCTGTGCAGTTATCCCATTCCTGCAAACCTCAGATCCTGATGCCTGTGCAGTTGTCCTACCCCTGCCAGGCTCAGATCCTGATGCCTGTGCAGTTATCCCATTCCTGCAAACCTCAGATCCTGATGTCTAAGCAGTTGTCCCACCCTTGTCAGGTTCAGATCCCGATGTCTGTGCAGTTATCCCACTCCTGCCAGGCTCAGATCCTGATGTCTGGGGTTATCCCACCCCTGCCAACTTGAGATTCTGATGTCTGAGCAGCTATCCCACTCCTGCCAGGCTCAGATCCCGATGTCTGAGCAGTTATCCCAATCCTGAAAACCTCAGATCCTAATGTCTGTGGTTATCCCATTCCTGCCAGCCTCAGATCCTGATGTCTGAGCAGTTGTCCCACCCTTGCCAGGTTCAGATCCTGATGTCTGAACAGTTATCACCCTCCTGCCTGGCTCAGATCCTGATATCTGGGGTTATCCCACTTCTGCCAGGCTCAGATCCTGATGTCTGAGCAGTTATCCCATTCCTGCCAGGTTCAGATCCTGATGTCTGAGCAGTTATCCCACTCCTGCCAACTTCAGATCCTGATGCCTGTGCTGTTATCCCCCTCCTGCCAGGCTCAGATCCTGAAGTCTGGGGTTATCCCACCCCTGCCAACCTCAGATCCTGATGCCTGTGCAGTTATCCCACTCCTGCAAGGTTCAGATCCTGATGTCTGTGGTTATCCCAATCCTGAAAACCTCAGATCCTGATGCCTGTGCCGTTATCCCATTCCTGCAAACTTCAGATCCTGATATCTGAGCAGTTTTCCCACTCCTGCCAACCTCAGACTCCCTCTGGCCATTCATTTCACCCCAGGCACTGACTCTCAGTGAAAATCTCCATTGCTCAGCAGCCAGGCAGTGCCTGCAGCTCAGCCATCCCCACCAAGTGGAAGATGCTGCATGCAGCTGCTGAGGGAGGCAGGGCCCAGGACTCACTTCATCCTCTCGTACTCCTGGGAGGTGGTGAGGATCCTGGTCTCCCCGCTCAGGATGTCGCAGAAGGGCCGGCAGCCGTTGCGCTGCTTGTTGAAGCAGGGGACAGGGCTGAGGGTGACTGACTTGATCGTGAGTGGTTTGCAGTGGGGGATGACAGGTTTGTCTGCTATTAGGTCACAAATGTACCCTATGTACCTGCAGGCAGAGAAAAGCAGGGCTGAAACCTCCATTTCTTTCATTTCATGGTCAAAACCTGCCTTGAAATCTGTGCCGTTCTTTTGGAGACCCAGGACTGGAGTCTCCATGAGCTCCAACATCTCTGCAGCTGGCACAGAGCCTGCACTGGCACTGCTGTTTCTCTAAGGATGCAGCTGGCACAGAGCCTGCACTGGCACTGCTGTTTCTGCAGGGTGCAGCTGGCACAGAGCCTGTACTGGCACTGCTGTTTCTCTAAGGATGCAGCTGGCACAGAGCCTGCACTGGCACTGCTGTTTCTGCAGGGTGCAGCTGGCACAGAGCCTGTACTGGCACTGCTGTTTCTCTAAGGATGCAGCTGGCACAGAGCCTGCACTGGCACTGCTGTTTCTCCAGGTGCAGTTGGCACAGAGCCTGCACTGGCACTGCTGTTTCTCTAAGGGTGCAGCTGGCACAGAGCCTGCACTGGCACTGCTGTTTCTGCAGGGTGCAGCTGGCACAGATCCTGCACTGGCACTGCTGTTTCTATGAGGGTGCAGCTGGCACAGATCCTGCACTGGCACTGCTGTTTCTCTAAGGGTGCAGCTGGCACAGAGCCTGCACTGGCACTGCTGTTTCTCTAAGGATGCAGCTGGCACAGAGCCTGCACTGGCACTGCTGTTTCTCTAAGGGTGCAGCTGGCACAGAGCCTGTACTGGCACTGCTGTTTCTCTAAGGATGCAGCTGGCACAGAGCCTGCACTGGCACTGCTGTTTCTCCAGGTGCAGTTGGCACAGAGCCTGCACTGGCACTGCTGTTTCTCTAAGGATGCAGCTGGCACAGAGCCTGCACTGGCACTGCTGTTTTTGCAGGATGCAGCTGGCACAGAGCCTGCACTGGCACTGCTGTTCCTGTGAGGGTGCACTGGCACAGAGCCTGCACTGGCAGTGCTGTTTCTGCAGGGTGCAGCTGGCACAGAGCCTGCACTGGCACTGCTGTTCCTGTGAGGGTGCACTGGCACAGAGCCTGCACTGGCAGTGCTGTTTCTGCAGGGTGCAGCTGGCACAGAGCCTGCACTGCCAGTGCTGTTTCTGCAGGGTGCAGCTGGCACAGAGCCTGCACTGGCAGTGCTGTTCCTGTGAGGGTACAGCTGGCACAGAGCCTGCACTGGCACTGCTGTTTCTGTGAGGGTACAGCTGGCACAGAGCCTGCACTGGCACTGCTGTTTCTGCAGGATGCAGCTGGCACAGAGCCTGCACTGGCACTGCTGTTTCTGTGAGGGTGCAGCTGGCACAGAGCCTGCACTGGCACTGCTGTTTCTGTGAGGGTACAGCTGGCACAGAGCCTGCACTGGCACTGCTGTTTCTGTGAGGATGCAGCTGGCACAGAGCCTGCACTGGCAGTGCTGTTTCTGTGAGGGTACAGCTGGCACAGAGCCTGCACTGGCACTGCTGTTTCTGTGAGGGTACAGCTGGCACAGAGCCTGCACTGGCACTGCTGTTTCTGTGAGGGTGCAGCTGGCACAGAGCCTGCACTGGCACTGCTGTTTCTCTAAGGGTGCAGCTGGCACAGAGCCTGCACTGGCACTCCTGTTTCTGCAGGGATGCAGCTGGCACAGAGCCTGCACTGGCACTGCTGTTTCTGCAGGGTGCAGCTGGCACAGAGCCTGCACTGGCACTGCTGTTTCTCTAAGGATGCAGCTGGCACAGAGCCTGCACTGGCACTGCTGTTTCTGCAGGGTGCAGCTGGCACAGAGCCTGCACTGGCACTCCTGTTTCTGCAGGGATGCAGCTGGCACAGAGCCTGCACTGGCACTGCTGTTTCTGCAGGGTGCAGCTGGCACAGAGCCTGCACTGGCACTGCTGTTTCTCTAAGGATGCAGCTGGCACAGAGCCTGCACTGGCACTGCTGTTTCTCTAAGGGTGCAGCTGGCACAGAGCCTGCACTGGCACTGCTGTTCCTGTGAGGATGCAGCTGGCACAGAGCCTGCACTGGCACTGCTGTTTCTCCAGGTGCAGCTGGCACAGAGCCTGCACTGGCAGTGCTGTTTCTGCAGGGTGCAGCTGGCATAGAGCCTGCACTGGCACTGCTGTTTCTGCAGGGTGCAGCTGGCACAGAGCCTGCACTGGCACTGCTGTTTCTGTGAGGATGCAGCTGGCACAGAGCCTGCACTGGCACTGCTGTTTCTGCAGGGATGCAGCTGGCACAGAGCCTGCACTGGCACTGCTGTTTCTCTAAGGAGCAGCTGGCACAGAGCCTGCACTGGCAGTGCTGTTTCTCTAAGGGTGCAGCTGGCACAGAGCCTGCACTGGCAGTGCTGTTCCTGTGAGGATGCAGCTGGCACAGAGCCTGCACTGGCACTGCTGTTTCTGTGAGGATGCAGCTGGCACAGAGCCTGCACTGGCAGTGCTGTTTCTGTAAGGATGCAGCTGGCACAGAGCCTGCACTGGCACTGCTGTTTCTGCAGGGATGCAGCTGGCACAGAGCCTGCACTGGCACTGATGTTTCTGCAGGGTGCAGCTGGCACAGAGCCTGCACTGGCACTGCTGTTCCTGTGAGGGTACAGCTGGCACAGGAAAGGGATTCTCCAGGGCCCTGTTACCCACAGGTTCAGCCTGGGGTTGTTGGGCTGGAAGGACCTTCACCAATAGCAGAGACATCTCAAATAAAGGAATAATTCAGGTTGGGAGATCTGAAGGTCACCTGCTCTCTGCTCAGAGCAGAAGCAGCTTCCCAGCTCTATCTCAGAACTTTGTTTTGTGCCAGTGATGAGACCCCACCAGGGATCTCCAAGGAAAGAAATCCCAAATCCCAGAGCTGCTCTGGCAAGCTCTTCCAGCACCTGTTCCCTGCTCCTCTCTGAGGAACACTGTGGGATGTGGGCACCTGGCTGAGCCTAGGGGTCAATGCACACCTGCCAGGTCTTTGGGTGGCTTTGAGCAGGGGGATGGAGCTCAGAGTGCTGAGCCAGGGTACTGTACCTCCTGTGAGATGGCCACAGTACAATTCCAGGTCTCTTTGTGTTCAGCAGCTGCACAGCAGGGCCAGGATGAGAGAAGAGGTGACAGAAACAGAACATTGCACTGACCAGAACTGCTGAGGCTGCACGGCCGTCCTGGCAAGGAAAGGGGCACAGAGGAAAAACTGTGAGTACCAGAAAGATCCTTTAAATTCCAGCTCTCCACTCCTCCTGAAATCACAAAATATAATTTATCCAGAAAGACTAGGATTGAGACCACAAGATGATGAGCAATGTTGAGTTCTGTGTCATTTGTTCAACACCCAGGACTTCAGTGAACAAAGCTAAGATAAAATCCAGGGAGCAGCCAAAGCTGAGGGTGGTTTACACTTGTTTGGAAAGCCCACAAGAACATTTTGGCTGCAAATGTTGGTGTTTTGTGGCTGCTCCCCAGCTGTAATTCTGTAATTATTTCAAATATAGGCTGGAAGTGACCACAGGGGTCAGAGTGCACCCATCCTACAGCTGCAGGCAGTCCTCCAATAGAAATTTATCCTGGAAAAGGATAAACAAACAAAAAATCCAGCCCCAGGCTCCCTCACCCAAACACCTCCACAGCTCTGATTGCTCCTGATGGGGTTTTTTGAGGTGATTCTGGGGGAAAGTTTGCTGAATCACATTGATAGATCAAAAATGTAGGAAGAGCAGGAGAAAATCAATGCATTCCCAGTGCCCTGGGTTCCTGATATACACCTTGCACTATCCCTAATTGCTCCAAACCCCTTTGAACACTTCCAGGGATGGGGAATCCACAACTCCTCAAGGCCTCATCACTCTCCCTCCTTGCAATTGGTTTTTCAGGCCTCCTTTAGGCATTCCAGCCATTTTCTGTAGGATTTTCTGCACTGGAGCTGATCCAGACCCCAAGAACCTGCTGACATGAACAGGCTGTTTGCTTTTTTTCCAAGTTTAGCCCCTGCCAGTTGTTTCTGGCAAGATCTCTGAGGTTCATATAAACTAAATGGGTTTCTGCAGCCTTGTTAGAAAGTGTTGGAAAGGACTCCCTGTCCTTTATCACATTATCCTGATATCCATTACTCAAAGGACAGGAAAGGAATTGGATTTTTGAGTTGGATTTCCAGGATTGGAGGCATCAAGTGCATCCTTCTCTGTTTGAAGGGAATTGAGGTCTCTGGCTGTGCTGTGAGAGGCAGAAATGCCAGGCTCACATGGGAGCTCTGTGCAATTTGGGATCAGTCATTTCCTCCACTCCTCCCAGTTTGTGCTGAGCAGGGCTGACAGCCTCCTGGTTTAATTTAGGCTCCAGGAGCAAGGCAGAACTCTGCTTTGGGGCATTGCTGTCAACGGGAAAGGTTGCATGGAGTAAATTAGGAGTGATCCAGGATCACACAGTGCAGCATTGCCCAGTGCTGAGTAATCCCTCTGGGGGCTTCCTTCAGCCAGGCCTGACCTCTCCTGATGGCGGGAGGCTTCAACAGTCTCCATTTCACAGCTCCACAGAATTCCCAGCTCTGTTTTCTGCCCAATTTCCAGCCCACTTCAGTCCAAAGGCTGCATTTTCTCCTGTGACTACTTAAATAAAAGTACAAATCACAGAATCACAGAATGGTCTGTGTTGGGAGGAACCTTAAAGCCCATCCAGTGCCACCCCATGCTATGGGCAGGGACACTCCCACTGTCCCAGGCTGCTCCCAGCCCTGTCCAGCCTGGCCTTGGGCACTGCCAGGGATGCAGGGGCAGCCCCAGCTGCTCTGGGCACCCTGGCCAAGTCACAGCAAGCTGGCAGCTCTTGGGTGAAATTCAAGCCTTTCTCCTAGAGAATGACTTTAACCTCTCTTGCTTTGCTTTCCTGCTTCTCATTCATTGATTCCCTTCCAGCTGAGCTTTGGGTGATGATGTCCTTTACTCTGGGTCAATCCCATCCCATCCCATCCCATCCCATCCCATCCCATCCCATCCCATCCCATCCCATCCCATCCCATCCCATCCCATCCCATCCCATCCCATCCCATTATCCCATCCCATCCCATCCCATTATCCCATCCCATCCCATCCCCTCCCTCCTGTTTCAGGAGCTGTCCCCAGCCTGCAGGCACTCCAGGAGCAGTGTGAGCTGGCAGTCCCCAGCTGTGGCTGGCTGCTGTGGGTGCACTCACCATGCAGTGGATGACACAGACGTTTTTGGGGTTCTGCTGCAGCCAGTTGTGCATGTTCTTGCAGACAGCGTAGAGGTTGTGCAGGCTGGGCGCCTGCCGGACGGGCCAGCTGCACTCAGACACCTGCAGGGATGGCAGCAGCACACAAACAGCTTTGTGGGAGCACTAAACAAGCCCTGCTCTGCTAATTCTCCCTGCCAAGACACCTTTAGGATTCCAACAACTTGTCCTTTACAACCCCGAGTTGTGTGCTGGAATCCTACTCCACCTCTCCTCGTGCGTGACTCGGCGCCGTGCCTCCCATGGGTTATGAGGAGGCAGACAAAAAAGCTTTCTCAATGCAATGACATTGGGCTGATGTGTTGTTCCTGACTGCACATTTTTCAAAATTTACATTTCACTTCAGATTATCTGGAGGGGCTCTTTTAGAATGCTCCAGTCTTGCCTCGATTTCTAAAGCCTTTGTACAACGTGTCCCTAAAAACTGCTCTGATTTGCACAGGGCACTGAGCATCTGTTGTTCTGAATCCTTCTCTGGCACAGCATCTCCAAGCCCTGTGTGACAGATATGAAACTGATGAAAGGGAAAGTTCTGTTCAAAAAAAAATAAATCCTATCTAAGTATGTTAATGTATGAGCCAGAAAAATGAATGGCTCCTTAGAGCAGAAACCCCACAAATCTCAAAGTCTGGTTGGCTCCTATTCCTCAGTGTGCTGCTTCTGAGTCAGTCCTTGCACTCCCAAGCAGCACATCAAATAGCCCTCGACAGACATCTCCCTTTCATCTGGTTTTAATTGAAATATCTCTTTTTTAAAAGGCATTTCTGGCCAGAAGAAATTGAAGGGAGGAATGTCCTGAGGCTTGTCCTCAGCTGAAGAATTGGTTCTCTCTCTCTCAGCTGACATTTGGCTGCTGCTCAATGGGAACGGGGAAGGAAGGAGATGATTTGCCCAGATGTTCTTAACCAGCCACATGATCCCCAGAACTGTTTCATCTCTCAGAGGAAGGAAATGCTCCAGGTTTTATAAAACTTGCACTGCAGGTTCTGTCTGACACCTGCACAACATCTTGGAGCAGAAACAGGCACCCAGATTCCAACCAGAGCCCTGCCAGGCTGTGCTGTGTCCAGCAAGGATCCCAAAGGCTCCCATGGATGCAGGGCCAGGTCAAGCTGGGGCAAATTCTATTTCTGTCTCACAGCAAGCTGGATATTTATTTGATTGCTTTTTAGATCTCTGAAAGTTTTGGCCTCCAGAATATCCAGATGTGGCTTTGTGTTGTAGAAGCCACTGAACAGATCAAGCAGCTCTCAAAGTCTGGAGAGCAGGGAGTGACCATTCCCAATTCACCCTCCCCACCTTCTCCTGTCTCCAGAGTTTCTTTCATTCCTTCTGTTGTACATCCTTGATTTCCCCTGTTACAATTCCTACAGTGACCCTTCCACTGCCAGTCCTCAGAGCAGACCTCCCTGCCAAGCATCTGGAAAAGCCATTATCACTTCTCTAGTAAATAATACACATAATTACATATTTACATTGCCTCTAATTACACATCTGCCTGATGGTTCACAATTAGAGAAATTAAATGTCTGCTTGGTGTTTCTATCAAACAGAACCTCACCAGCACTCAGCACAGACAATCTTGGGGAAAAGCAACTGGAATTCTCCAGCTCTGGGAATAAGCACTCAGCACTTGTTTGATTTTAGCAGCAGGGATGTGACCCACGAGGGGCTGTGAGGTTTGGGTTTGTTTCATGCCAGATTTGAGTTCTGTGGTTTGAAACTCCTTTTCTCTCCAGGTCTCTGCTCAGTCACACTCTGGGTGGGGTGGCAGTGACCCTGAAGATCATCTTGTTCACACCCTGCTGCCTTCCACCCAGGGTGCTCCCAGCTCCATCCTTGGACCCTTCCAGGTTTGGGAAAAACCTTTCCCAGTGCTCAGCACCCTCCCAATGCCCTCTCCTCCTTGGCAGGCTGGGCACCTGGGGCTTGCTGACCCACTCAGGTACAGCTGGGCAGGGAAATGACCCAGCAGGACACAAATTCACCTCCCTGCTGTGCCACCACACAGCAGTGACCCACTTGGATCTTAGGAGCAGAAAGTTTTAAAGAAAGCAGGGACTGAAAAGCTTTTCCTACCAAAGAACCAGCATGTGTGACCCTGAAGATCATCTTGTTCACACCCTGCTGCCTTCCACTATCCCAGGGTGCTCCCAGCTCCATCCTTGGACCCTTCCAGGTTTGGGGCAAACCTTTCCCAGTGCTCAGCACCCTCCCAGTGCCCTCTCCTCCTCAGCAGGCTGGGCACCTGGGGCTTGCTGACCCACTCAGCCACAGCTGGGCAGGGAAATGGCCCAGCAGGAAACAAATTCACCTCCCTCCTGTGCCACCACCAGCACAGTGACCCACTTGGATCTTAGGAGCAGACAGTTTTAAAGAAAGCAGGGACTGAAAAGCTTTTCCTGTCAAAGAACCAGGATGTGTGACCCTGAAGATCATCTTGTTCACACCCTGCTGCCTTCCACTATCCCAGGGTGCTCCCAGCTCCATCCTTGGACCCTTCCAGCTTTGGGAAAAACTTTTTCCAGTGGCTCAGCACCCTCCCAGTGCCCTCTCCTCCTCAGCAGGCTGGGAACCTGGGGCTTGCTGACCTACTCAGCCACAGCTGGGCAGGGAAATGACCCAGCAGGACACAAATTCACCTCCCTCCTGTGCCACCACGCAGCAGTGACCCACTTGGGTCTTAGGAGCAGAAAGTTTTAAAGAAAGCAGGGACTGAAAAGCTTTTCCTGTCAAAGAACCAGTGTGTATCTCAGTGCAGCTCAGTGGCATCCTCATCCCAGCAGGAAACTCACTGGGGTTTCACCTCCTTGAGAGCCCTTCAGTATTTTTTATACAAATTCAGCCTTGTAATTATTTCATGTATTGTGTTGTTCACACTTCTTCCTCATGAAAAATACTTGGAATACTTGGACTTCCCAGTTCATAAACTGAAACCACAATATTTTATTAAAAGGTAATTTTATTTTCTTCCTGTGTGAGTCAAGGCAATGGTTCCAAAGCACTGAGCTGTCCTTTGAGAGTGGCATTAAAAGTCACTTGTTGAAGTGTTGGGCAGGGTGGGAGATAATTCCAGGGATTCAGGAATTATGGCCAGCTCACACAGCAATAGATCATTAATGCTGGGCTTTCAGAAGTAGATAAATTTTTCTCCACCCACAAACAGCATCAGTGGTGCACCAAAATCAATCAAGACTGAAGATTCTGAGCTCTTAATATCTCTTAATTAGTCTTCCCTGTTCATTTGCTCATGTTTGAAGTCTGGTTACTGATGGCCACAGAGAAATTTGCTTTAAGTGCCAGTGAGTGGTTGATTTGATTCTGGTGATCAGAATTACTGAAGATAAATTCAGCTACACCTCAAATTAAAACTAAATTAGCCTTAGGTTAGATTCATTTACTCTGACTGAGAGTTAAGCCTGACAAGTGCTGCTGCCTTTTGGATTGAAGGCACCAAAAAGTTAGAAATTTTAAAAAAACAGAACACAACACCAAAACACAGCACTCCCTCGTGAGAGAGGGAAAGAACAGGAAGTTTTCAGAAAGATTAAATCTAATCTTGCATTTCAGCAGCAGCATTTCATAGAGATTTCCTCTAAAAGCCAGTAATGAAGCAGAGCCTCACAGTGCTCCCTGATGCTGCTCTGGTTTTAGAGAGGGAAACTGGGCCAGGCAGTGCAGGTGGCTTTTTAAAGTCACAAGAGCCAAAATGCCCCTCAGATCCCCTTTCCATCCCCAGCTCTGCCTGCCTGATTAAAGCCCAACTGCAAGAAAATCATCTCCCTCCTTCTATTGGTATTTTCTTCCAAAGGCTTTTCATTTTATTCTTTCCCTGCAGCAGCTCCAATGCTCTGTAGGAAGAGAATAAACTCTGGTTTATCTTTATTTCTCTGCAGCCACTCCATGCAATGCCTTTCACTCTGCCAGCCTCCTCACATGAGCATCATCCCTGAATTTCCATCTCTTTCATCCTTGTGCTCCCAGCTAAAACTCCCAAACACACCCCAACAGCTCAAAAACACCTCTAACTCCTAAATCCCCTTAAACTCTGGGTCCTGGAGGAGCTGCTGCCCCTCTCCCTGGGGAATTTGCCCCCGTGGAAGGCACTCACCCTGTTGTGGAACTTGGCACTGCGATAATATTTGGGTGACAGGTTGAACACGGTGTAGTGGTCGGGGTGCCTGGAGTCCAGGAATGTCCTGACATCCTCAATGTGGTTCCTGAATCCCAGCTCCACACCCTCAGCAGGAAAAGACATCACTGCCAAAGCAAGGAGAGCCCAGCATCAGTGGGGTGGGTGCAGTTCTGGGCTTTGGAATTCTACCACAGGTTGTGTTTCTGGCCAGTGCTTACCTATGATCCTTGAGGTAATGTAGGAAATGTCCAGCTCTCCCTTGGTGTAACTAAGAGGCAAAGCAGGGGACAGAATTTAGGCACTTCAGCAGCACGTTAGGAGTGTTTGCCCAGAAAAAATCTACTTATCACACAAGGAAAATTCATCTTAAAATTAATTCTTGAGATGTAAACTGTGACCCAGCCTCCCCCTCTCCACATGCAATTAACTGGATACAAAACCTGCAAGAAAGGTCCCTTTTCCCTTTTGTCATTAATTTTTAGTGCCAGTTTCCAGGAGAAATCTCCAGCAGTTTGCACTTTGCAGATCCCTCAAACCCTTTGGGGTCTTGCATTAAATTTCTTTCATTTCTTGTAGCCCCCAATTCCATGGAGGGGGACAACACCAGGAGAGTCCCCAAAGCAAAGTCACCTCAGCCTGTCTTCCATGCCAAGGTGGATTTAGGGATGGGAACATCAGCAAGCACAGCAGAGAGAGGCATCAACACCAGTGACAAAATAAATATTCAGGTGGTGTTTCACTGGAAAGATCCCACAGGGAATCCTCCAGGAGCTGGAGACCAGGTGCTCCATTTCACTGGCATTTCCCAGATTTCAGGGTGCTGATGCTCACTATGAGCTCACATGGTTTTACTTGGGTTTTCCCCACTTCCTTGAGGTCAAACCCCAATTGTGAGACAGAACTAAAGAAATTATTTGGGATTTTGCCCTTTCCTCAATCGTTCAGTGGGACTATCAGCTCCTGGTTTTTCCTGCTCCAGGTGCACTGTACCTGGCCACAGACTGCATGACCTTGGAGGAGGTGTCCTTCAGGGTGTCCTTCAGGTTGTCCTTCAGGTTGCTGAAGAGCCTCCCTGCTCCTCCCTTCACCATGTCCAGCAGGCCTCCCCCATAGCTGGACTCCATGTCTGGTGACGAGGCACCTTCAACACAGCAAAACCAAAAATTACAGCATAAGAAAGCCAAAAATTGCACCACAACAAACCCAAAAATTACAACACAACAAACCCAAAAATTACAACAAACCCAAAGCCAAAGTCACTGGTTTGGAACAAACCCCAACAACCCCTCTGCTCTGTCCACACCAAGCAGGTGCCCATGAGCTGCTGTGTGCCAGGCATGAGGAAAAGTGGTTTTCCTGCTCCAAGGGATGAAGGGTGGGTCCTTCCTGCCAGCTGGGCTCAGAGCTGCCAGCACTGTGTGCAGGTTGAGTGTTCAGTGTCAGCACAGGGTAAAAGATCTAAACTGGGCTTGAACTGGGTGATCTGAGCACCAGCCAGGTGTGCCCAGGTGGCCAAGAGGCCGTTGGCACCTGGGCTGTGGCAGAGTTGGGTGGCAACAGGAGCAGGGAAGGGATTGTGCCCCTGTGCTGGGCTCTGGGGAGGGCACACCTCCAGTTTGGGGTCCCTCAGGACAAAACTGACCCTGAGGGGCTGGAGTGTGTCCAGGGAAGGGAAAAGGGCTGGGAGAGGGTCTGGAGAACCAGGAGAGGCTGAGGGAGCTGGGAAGGGGCTGGAGAGTCCCTGAGGGAGCTGGGAAGGGACTGGAGAATCCCTGAGGAGCTGGGCAGGGGCTGGAGAATCCCTGAGGAGCTGGGCAGGGGCTGGAGAATCCCTGAGGAGCTGGGAAGGGGCTGGAGAATCCCTGAGGAGCTGGGCAGGGGCTGGAGAATCCCTGAGGAGCTGGGCAGGGGCTGGAGAATCCCTGAGGAGCTGGGAAGGGGTTGGAGAATCCCTGAGGAGCTGGGCAGGGGCTGGAGAATCCCTGAGGAGCTGGGCAGGGGCTGGAGAATCCCTGAGGAGCTGGGCAGGGGCTCAGCCTGGAGCAAAGGAGGCTCAGGGGGCCCTTGTGGCTCTGCACAGCTCCTGCCAGGAGGGGAACAGGAACAGGAGCAGAGGGAACGGCCCCAGGCTGGGCCAGGGGAGCTCAAAGTGGGCACAGCAGGAATTTCCCCATGGAAAGGGGGCTCAGGCACTGGAACAGCCCAGGGAGGGTTGGAGTGCCCATCCCTGGAGGTGTCCAGGCCTTCCTGAGTGCCAAGGTGGGCATCAGGCACAGCTTGGACTCTGCTCTGGGAGGGCTTTTCCAACCTAATTAACTCTGGGATTCTGGGATCTTTAAGGTCCCTTCCAACCAAAGCCATCCTATGGTTTGAAGCTCCCTCACCTCCAACTCAACCCAACCCAGCCTGGCTGATTTTCTTCTCACAACCAAGAACCAGCTCCTCAGGAGTGACACAAACTCTCCCAATCCCCTGGGACATCCCTCAGGGCCACCCTCCCAGCTGATTGAAGGCTGTCCAACCCAAATTGTCCTACAATTCCATGATAAAATGATAATTTAACTGCAAATGCACCCCTCACTGTCAGGCAGCCTCAGCCATGGTGAGCCACCCATAAATCCTGAAACTGGAGATTCCATTGGGAAGATGATGCTGCTCTGACCCAGGTCCTAGACTGGTAAAATTAGAGGCCACCTCTCCTCTACCCTCTGCTTCAGAACACAAGATGGCTCCTCGAGGCACAGGAATATTTCTTTTGCCAAACTTCCTGTGAGCATGATTTAAAAAAAAATAAAAAGAGAAAGGAAAAAAATCAAAGAAGCTTGTTGGCTTCCAAGCATGGAATCTGTGTTTGATCTCCCCTCAGAAAGTTTGTTTTCATGTTATTCTGTGCTGGGAGAGCCAGGGCTGGAAGGAGGAGATGTTCTAAAGGGGATTTTAGTTCTGCAGGTCAGCTTTTAAAGGAAAGCAAGGCAGAAAAGTGGTAGCTTGGAACAGGAAAAAGAGGACAAAAGATCAGAGGTTCAACAGCACTGGGCAAATTCTTAGAGCTGGAAATGCTGTAGGAGAGCAACTGAAAGGTTCTGAGAGTGTGGAAAACTTAAAATCTTTAGAAATCAATCTGAAGATTTATAAAGTGGAGAGAAGAGGAGAAACAGAGAGAAGGAGACTTTCACTGTATTTCTAAGAGAAGCAGCAGAATCAATTCCAAGTTTCCTGTGTCCCCTAAAGCAGAGAATCAGAAAGGATGACTGAGGAAGAAATGGCTCCCACTGCCACAGGGCAGGGATGGATGGGATACTGGGGAGGAATCTTTCCCTGGGAGGGTGGGGAGGCCCTGGAATAGAATTCCCAGAGCAGCTGTGGCTGCCCCTGGATCCCTGCAGTGTCCAAGGCCAGGCTGGACCATCCTGTGTTCAGAATAAACCTCCAACAGTCACCAGTCCCAGAATCCCAGAATGACTGGATTGGAAGAGACCTTCAAGATCATCGAGTCCAACCCATCCCCAACACCCCAACTAAACCCTGGCACCCAGTGCCACATCCAGGCTTTTTTTAAACACCATTCCAGAACTTTATCACCCTTTCTGTAAAAAACTTTTTCCTAACATCCAACCTAAATTTCTCTTGGTGCAGTTTAAGGCTGTGTGCTCTGGTTGTGTCAGTGCTGCTGGAGACAGAGCCCAGCCCCAGCTGAGCACAGGCACCTTCCAGGGAGTTGTGGAGTGATAAGGAAATACCAAATAAAGCAACAACCTCCTTCCAAAACTGAAATATGTCAGCTGGGAGCCTTCCTGCCATGGTCCACTCTCAGCAGTGAGAGTTCAGCTGAGGGAGCCCCTGCTGACAGCTCCAGCCTGGTGTTGGACAGGATGGGAGCTGGAGGGTGTGGAAACCTTAATTAAAGCACTTAAGTGCTAATTTTACAGAGGATCAGGAGATGGATGTGCAGGAGAACTTCTCCTCCCAAGGCAGAGAGAGCTTTTGAAGAGAGCAGGGATCCAGGGGAGCTCAGAGGGATGTGCTCAGTGCTGGAGTAGCTGAGGGTGAACAAACCATCAATGCCTGGATTAGCCAGGCCAGGAAACTCATTCCTACCCAGGGAAAGGGAAAGAAACCACAAATCCAGAAGGGAAATACCCCCTTCTGCTGTCCCCTGCAGTACCACGAGTTTGTGCTTATTCTCAACAACCAAACACTTTCAGACCAGCCCTGCTTTCAGTGTGGGGGTTTGGAGGCAGAAATGGGAGAGTGGAACAGGCGTGGCCTGGAGTGATGGGGACATTTTGGCACCTGCAGCCCAGAGGGACCAGCAGCAGAGGGTCACACCCTGCCACCAGCTGAGGGAGGTGCTCGCTGCTGGAATTGCAGATTTGGAATCTTCCCCTGCCAAACCTGCACTGCTGGTGATGCTGTCTGCCTGGGGAGGTCCCTGAGCAGCCCCCCCAGAACTCCCCCAAGCACAGGACTGAATTCCAGCTCTCCTGAGAGCCCAGGGGGAGCCAGCCGACATTTAGCAGGCATTTCAGACTCTGTCAGTCTGGGTATTTGTGCTGATGAAGCAACTCTGAGCCTCGGAGAGGGGAGGTGCAAGGAAGATGCCTGGAAATTGAGGCTCAGCAGAGAAGTGCTGCCTTTCCCAGGTCACTTAGCAGGAGTGAACAGACCCTTTCTGCCTGAAAAGGGCAGACAGAAAGCAGACATGAAACCATAGGAAAGGAAGCAGGTTTCCCTCAGCCTGCCCAGATTTTGTGTAACAATATCTTCAGTGTCAAATGAGGGGGTTTATTTTTGCTCAGGGAGCTGCTGCCTGTGCTTTTGTTAGAGATGGAGTGAGGAAGGATCTAAATATTCCCTGTTCCTCATCATGGAATCACAGAATGGTTTGGGATCTGAAAGACCATCTCATTCCACATAGAAAAGCATTAAATCCTCATCTCCCACCTTCCCAAAAAAAGAGGTTTGGGAGTTTTAAACCCCCTCTGACTTCTCTTCCAATGCTACCACAAAAGCCTGGCACTAGAATGGGAAAAAATTTGTTTGTTCCTGGTTTTGTATCCCAAATTCCCCAATTCTAGATGGTTTTTTCTGCTTGTTGCAGCCTTCTCCCTCCCCACAAGGTATTTTCTGGGGGAAAGAAAGGATTTTTGCTTGTTTTATCCCCTAAGATAAAGGTGGAGGCTGCCCTGTGCCTGGGCAGAAACGGCCCTTTTAAAGTTCCCTGCACTGAAAGGATCCAAGCCACTGTTGTTGTGGCTTCAGCAACAAAGCCTGGATTGTTTTTAAGGAACACTCAGCAAAAAAAAAAAGCTGCTTTTTGTGCCTCTCCCCCCCAGCAGGCAGCAGAGCTCACGTTCCTCCCCCAGGCAGCTCTCCCAGC
The DNA here is from genome assembly GCA_009764595.1 of Geothlypis trichas. Taxonomy (NCBI): domain Eukaryota; kingdom Metazoa; phylum Chordata; class Aves; order Passeriformes; family Parulidae; genus Geothlypis; species Geothlypis trichas. Next base: position 29,855,775 of record CM019909.1, on the reverse strand, counting down.
AAAGGCTGCCTCGTGTGGGACGTGCTTTCCCACCAGCCTGCAGGGAGCAAAGCCAGGCTGCTGCAACTCCAGCATCCCTCTGACATGATTCCACTCCTGGGAGGGTCTGCAGGGCAGGAGGAGCAGCCCTGCAGCAGAAATTCCTGCTACAGCAGGGTTGGAGCATCCTTTAAAGGGTTTCCTATGGCTGGAGGGGTGTTGGGTGCAGAGCAGAGAATCCACATCCCTGGGTACCCTCAGCATCCCCAGCTCCTGCTGTTCCCCACATTCCATCTTTCAGAGGATTGCAAAGAAGAATTTCACCTTCCCTGCCCAGGGAAGGGTGGCAGGAGCTCCTAAAAGCAAATCTCTGGGCAGTGGCTCCTCTGCACCCAGTGATAATCAATATCTGAGATATTATCAAAACCAATATCAGAGACCTGAGGGCTTCACCTGCCAGCTGGGCTTGGAACACCTTGGGGTGGTGGAATGTGGGCATGGATTGAGATGGGCTTCACAATCCCTCCAACCCAAACCATCTGTGATTTTCTGGTTCTAACTGTGTTTCAAGGGCACAAAATCACATCCTGATATCCAAACCTTCCTTCCAGCACACATCCTCCATCTGAACAGCTGAGCTTTACCACATTTAAGCCAAAACTAAACCATCAATGCTGTTACAGGCACTTGCATCCTGTCTTGGATCAGACATAGCCCAAGTGTCAGAATCACTGGGTGATGGTTTGGGAGAGAAATCATCACCAGCAGAGGCAACTAAAACAGTGATAAAGGGACATTCACAGGGAAAACCTGCAGAAATTACTTGGGAAGTTCCTCAGACTCACACACACCCCAAACACTGATTATTTTTTACCTAATTTTTTTGCTACCGGTCCCATCTGTCTCCTCCTCCTCCTCCACTGTCCCAGATTCCTAGTAGAGTTAGGTTCCCTATGAGGCTGAGCACACTTAAAGTGTTATTCCATAAAAATAAGCAGCAAAGCATGTGCAGAGCAGAAGAGGCTCTGCTCGTTTGATAAAATTAGTGCTGAGACCCCCAAGCCCAGGTTTCACTCATTCTGACACTTCCACTGTCCCAGGCTGCTCCACATCCCATCCTGGGACACTTCCAGGGATCCAGGGACAGCCACAGCTGCTCTGGGCACCCTTTGCCAGGGTCTGCCCACCCTCCCAGCCAAGAATTCCTTCCCAATATCCATCCAACCCTTCCCTCTGGGATTTTCCAGATATTCCCTCTTCTCCTGTCACTCCAGGCCCTCATCTAAAGGGTAAAACCATGATTCTCTCCTAAGCAGACAATTATGAGGCACAGAAGCATCCCCAGCACTAAGATATCTTCAATAATTTATTCAGCTGAGCAGGGAGTTGTTGCTTATGAGGTTGTTGTTTGGGGTTTTTTAATGCAGATTTCCAGCAGTTCACTGGTACTGCCCCATCCAGGCCTTTGCCTGGAGGAGATGGAAAATGCCTCAGAACAGGGGAGGTTTAGGTTGGATATTGGGAAAATTTCTTCCCCAAAAGTGTTGTCCAGCCCTGACAGGAGACATCCCTGGAAGGAGTTAAAAGACCATTTAAAAGATGGTCTGAGAGGGTTTTTCCAACCTGAGCAATTTCACAATTCTGTGTTTCTGTTGGGTAACAAAGAGTCCCAACAAAGGATCTCCTGTGAGAAGCGCTCGGAGCCTCTGGCAGCAAACTTTGGGGTAGGGAACTCAAGAACCTCTTTTTGTGCTTTGCTGGGATAAAACTCCAGAACTAACATTGCATGAGGCCAAGGCTTTTCATCCAAAGGTTTGTTTGAGGCTGCTTAAATGAAAACTTCATGGAAAGAATTAAGGTTCTTCATGGAAAGAAATAAGGTTCGCTCTTTCTGCTTTTGCTCAAGAAATGGAAACTGAGGAGTGCAGCTTGCACCAAAAACATGGAGGATTTCCACAAAGAGGGGGTTTTACTCCGTGTTTTTTTAGCAGAATAGTAATATTGAGAGGGGAGGGGGAGGTTACCACCCAGTGCTTGCCAGATTTGTTTAATTTGTTAAAAATTTCCCCTCATGAAAGTCATCTCCAGCAAGGCCCGACAGCGAGCCACCAGGCCGGAGTGTGAAATCTGCCTTTGGAGTTGAGGGACATTCTCTGTGCTTCTCCCCACTGTCAAAACAACCGAGAAAAGACAAAACTCCTGCCAACACCCCATCGTTCAAGTGTCCAAAACACACCAAGCAAACAAAGGAGCCATTAAACAGAACCTCCCCGTTTGAAAAGGCAGCGAGGAGGGAACACAGGCCAACATTGTCCGGCCAGGCCTTTGTCCCCGTGCCAGTGACATGGAGATGTCTCTCTTCTGACTCAGAGACAAGGAATCACCAGAGCACAAGACATTATGTTTGCAAGTGTAAAACAGCTCAAGAAATCTCAATTTCACCGCTTGCAGTTTCTTTCAGAGGCTTTTTCTTGGTGGTTACTCTGCCTGAAGAAGCACAGAGCACAAGTAAGTCCATGCCCCAACTCTTTAAAAGCTCTTTTCTATCTTATCTAGATCATAAACACCACAGAACAGCACAGAAAGGGTTTTTTTTTCCTTTCATAACAACTATCCTTGCTGTTACTTTTGCATCTTATTTCCTAGAACCTCTTCTTTCAATGCTCAGCCAGCTGCTAAGAAAGCAGAATTGAATGCCACAGCAAAAACCCAAATAAATTGGCTTCTTCAAAATTCTGCCTGGTTCTCATCTTGAGAGCACTTGCAGCAACTTAAAAAGGAAGAGACAGAAGCAGCTCTGGGTCGATGCCTTTCTTGGAATCTGGTTTTATAACTCGTGGTGTTTTGTGTCCTGTGAGGTTCAGCTCAGGTCTCTCTTTGAACTTCCCCTCATCCATTTCCAAACCTCCATCCCAAGCTGGGGCATTTTCAGAAGGAACAACAGCAGCACAGAGTTATTCAACAACCCCACTGGAGTTGTATGCTGTGATCCTGCAGCATTCCACTGGATCTCCCAGCACACAGATCTCCCATCCCTGGGCTTGGATGGTCCAGAGGAGCCCCAGAGCTGCTGCAGGGCTGGAGCCAGGCTGGGACACCTGGGGGTGCTCACCTGGAGAGGAGAAGGACCCAGGGAGAGCTCAGAGCCCCTGGCAGGGCCTGAAGGGGCTCCAGGAGAGCTGGAGAGGGACTGGGGACAAGGGATGGAGGGACAGGACACAGGGAATGGCTCCCAGTGCCAGAGGGCAGGGATGGATGGGAGATTGGGAATAAATTCCTTCCTGTGAGGGAGGGCAGGCCCTGGCACAGGGTGCCCAGAGAAGTTGGAAATGTCCCAGGCCAGGTTGGATGGGGTTTGGAGCAGCCTGGGACAGTGGGAGGTGTCCCTGCCATGGCAGGGGTGACACTGGATGAGCTTTAAGGTCCTTTCCATCCCAAACCATTCCAGGATTCTGTTCAGGACTCAGCTGACCCCTCTGTGCCAGCTCCCTGCCATCCATGAGGAGCTCCTGCCTTCCAGCAGCAACCCTGTGCTTCTGCTACCTGGCTTTTGCTTCTTTTCACTCTGAGCCACACCAGTCCAAAAAATAAAAAATATTAAGCCAATAATCAGAAGCACTTGGGAGTTGGAGCAAAGCTGCAGCCACTGATTGTTTTCCTTGCAGAAGGTGTTTATGAGGCTGCAAATCTGCATTAAGGGAGGATGCTTGAAGATCTAATACTTTGCATTAGTCTAAGGAAATTAATAGAAAAACCAAACAGGAGCCCAGTTCCTCAGCTCATGGGAGCTGGTGACAGCAAACACAGCCCTGTTAGTGAAACCAGCAGCAATTTGCCCCAGAACTGCCAGTGCTTTGCCTCCAGCACAAATCCTCAGCCATCCAACATGTGGAATTGCTCACTGGTGACCCACACACAAATGTTCCACAGAGCAAAGGGCATTTCCCTGTGCCCAGGTGCAGAAGAAATCCAATATGAGGGGAAAGAAGAGAAAGGTTTGATTGTTCAGCTTTTTAACTTCACTGGAAATGATCTTTAGCTGCAGCAGAGCTGTGGCAGCAGGAGCTGGGCAGTGCCTGTCCCAGTCCCCCTGTCCTGGGGACACTTTTGGCCACCTCAGGACAAAGACATGGAGAGCTGGAGAGTGTTCAGGGAAGGAAATGGAGCTGGGGAAGGGTCTGGAGAACCAGGAGAGGCTGGAAGAGCTGGGAAGGGGCTGGAGAATCCCTGAGGAGCTGGGAAGGGGCTGGAGAATCCCTGAGGAGCTGGGAAGGGGCTGGAGAATCCTGAGGAGCTGGGAAGGGGCTGGAGAATCCCTGAGGAGCTGGGCAGGGGCTGGAGAATCCCTGAGGAGCTGGGAAGGGGCTGGAGAATCCCTGAGGAGCTGGGCAGGGGCTGCAGAATCCCTGAGGAGCTGGGCAGGGGCTCACCTGGAGCAAAGGAGGCTCAGGGGGCCCTTGTGGCTCTGCACAGCTCCCGCCAGGAGGGCACAGCCAGGGAGATTTGGGCTCTGATCCCAGGGAACAGGGACAGGAGCAGAGGGAACGGCCTCAGGCTGGGCCAGGGAGGTTTGGATTGGATATTTAGGGGAAATTTCTTCCCAGAATGGGTTTTTCCATCCCTGGCACAGCTGCCCAGGGCAGGGTGGAGTCCCCATCCCTGGAGGGGTTTAAAATCCCTGTGGATGTGGCACTTGGGGACATGGACAGTGCTGGCCTCAGCATGCTTGGACTGGATGACCTGAGAGAACTTCTCCAGACCTAAGGATTCCATGGTTGTCTGTTCTGCTCCCCACAAGACAGACAGACAAACCAGTGTCCCATTGTCCCCCATCACTGGTGGCACTGGGTTCTCCCTCCACACTGTTCCCCTCCCCACTGCAAACAGCAGCTGCTCTGCCCCACAGGAAACCATCACTGAAAATCAGGGAAAAAAAGAAAAAAGGACATAACGAGCTTGGATGTGGCCAGGGTACCTCAGGGGTTTCACCTTTAGGGTCTGACACTGAATTCCACAGACCAGAGATTCCCTGTCTCACCAAAACCCAGCAGCACAGGCTTTTCCCTGAGATGGATTTTACCCCACCCTTCTCCTTCCTGAGGAATTCAGATCTCTTTTCCCACCTGAATTATTCTCAAGCACTGCCCACCTTGGGAGTTTGGCATCATTGGGAGGAGTCTGAAATATTTGTGGTACCAATAATTCCTCTACTAAAAAAAAGAAATACACAGAAGAGGGGTGGTGTTTTTTCCTTGTTCCTTTTAAGCCAAAATCCCAAGCACCTCATTTTCCTGTCTGTGTCTTACACTGCTCCCTAATCCTTGTCCCCAATTATCCATCTGCAGACTGCATGACAGATAAATCATGTCCCCCAGTTCAGGAGCAACTTCAATCACCAAATCACTCGGAATCACAAGCACACCTGAGGGGTGGATTTGGTTCTTTAAGCTGCTGTAATTTCATAGTTGGCAAAGAAAAATGGCTTTGCAGCGAGCTGGGAGAAATTAGGAATTTATCAGCCTGAAGTGCTCAGATGAACAAGAGAGATACAAGTGTGGAGTTTTGATTTGGAACAGAGCATCACAAGCAGCACAGAAAATTTTAAAATTTTGTTTTGGAGTAACCACCAAGCAGTCCTTATTAAATAAAGAGGTTATTTAAAAAATAACCTAAAAATAGAATTCAAGGGCCACATTAGGACCTGAGGTTTTTTGCTGCTCAAGTGCCAGGTGTGTTGTTCAGAGCACCTGTAAAATTGAGGCAGGGAGAGGGAACTGAAAGGAGAAAACTCTGGCTGAGACAGATCCCTTAAAAATCAGCTCCCAAATCCCAGAGCCAGCCCTTGATCCAGCCCATGTGTTTGGGAAGAACATCCTGGAAACTGGTAGAGGCCATTAATACAATTTAATGCTCTGGGCTAGAATCAGAGGAGCTGCAGAGTGGAAATGGCTGAATATTGCAGAAAACCTGTAAATACAGGCATTGTCTGGCTGCCCATGAGCAGGGGTTTTTTGTTTGGTTATTTTGTTTGGTTTTTTTTGCTCAGCAAAACCAGAGAACCAAATTGAGCTGCACTCAAATGATAGCCCAGGATGAGGCTGGAGAGGAGCCCCACACCTGCCTGGGAGCCACCACCACCTCCCACTGCCCCTCTGCCTCTGCTCCCTGGCCTGGCAGGAAATTCATCCAGGCAATGGCCTTGATGATAGACATTAACCTGCCTGCAGCATCTCACCATCCCAGCAGCTGCCAGGACCCAAATCACTCTAACACAGCAGCCCACTGTGAGTAAGGAGCTGCTGGCACAGCCTGTGATTATGAGCAATTGCAAGCAGAGATGTTGTAGCAGCAAATTCAGAGATGTTTCTGAAGTTTGGGAGTAAAGTAAGTTAGAGAAAAACAAACACCAGCCTTAAAGAAGCCTTGGAAGCAAATTCAGATGGCAAAGGGGTAGAGGAAAACAGGACTGAAAGTGTTCAAGGAGGTGGGGCAGCCTGGGAAAATGGGAGGTGTCCCTGCCCATGGCAGGGGTGACATTTTAAAGTCCCTTTAACCCAAACTGTTCTGGGATTCTATGATTCTTGTTACATCAGAAAAATGGGGGAAAAAAATCAAGGATAAGGCTCTCCCTGCCCAAGCCCAGCCATGGCTCATTAGGGTTTTTTTCCTCAAAAAGAGGTTACCAGGTTAAGAAAAGAGGCTGTATGTGGGGTGCCTCTGCCCAGCCCTGTCCTTCCTGGAACATGCAGGTGTTTTCCTTGGGAATTACAGTGAAGGGCCAAGCAGTAAAGGGTTCAAACTGAAAAAGGGGAAATTTGGGTCAGATTTACTGATGGAATTGCTCCCTGGGAGGGTGGGCAGGTCCTGGCACAGGGTTCCCAGAGCAGCTGTGGGTGCCCTGGATCCCTGGCAGTGCCCAAGGCCAGGCTGGAGCATCCATGGCAGGGTTGGAACGGGATGAGATTTCAGCTCCTTCCAACCCAAACCATTCCATGACTCTGTCATTCCATACTGTAAGACCACCCTGTCATGGGTGGCCATGAGCACGGTCCCTCCCAAACACCCAGGGTGTTTCCCTGCACCACCCTGAGCTCCACAAGTTCCTGCAAAGGCTGTGCCTGCTCCTGGAGGTGGGCACAGGTGAGGAACCAGAACCAGAGGGGTCCCTTCAAAGCACGGCCACTCTCCCCACTCCTGGTCAGCCAGGCAAATTTGAACCTTCCGAGGTGAAGAGCTCTCTATCCCATTACCAGCCATAAAGACCATCTGCTCCCTTACTCCCTGATTAAAAAAAAAAATGGTGCACGCTGCACATCATCCATCAGAATTAATCCAACTCACTTTGATGAGTGCCTTTTAGCGGGGTGGGGGGAGGACAAAAAAAACCCAAAAAACCAAAACCTCAGGACAATTTTGGGCATGGTGGGGAGGGGGAAATATCCCAGAGCGCTCCATCCATTTTCCCCTCATGCTTCTCACGCTTCACCTCCGGGAGCGGGGGGCTCAGCAGCCAGCCCCGAGCAGCCTGCGGCGCTGCCCGCCTCCATCCCGGCGCGCCCGGACAAAGGGCCGCTATTGTCCCCGCGGCCCCGGAGCCCCGCCGGGAGCGGCCCCGGCGCCCGCCCCGCCGTACCTGAGCTGTCCATGGTGCTGCCGCCGCCGTCGGCGCGGGGCTGCGGCTGCTGCTGCTGCTGCTGCTGCCGCCCGGGGCTCCGGCCGGGCCCCGCGCCGGCCCCGCCGCGCTCAGCGCCGCTGTCCACGAGCTGCAAGGATTCATAGCCGTCACTGCCGGGCTTTTTCCGGTAGCTCCCGAGCAGGCTCATGGGCGAGCCGGGCGGGCGAGCGGCTCCGGCGCCGCGGCCGGGAGGGAGGGAGGGATGGAGGAGGGATGGAGGGACGGAGGGAGGGCACGGCGAGCGCTCCGGCCGCCCCGAGGGGAGGGGAAGGGCGGGCCCGCAGCGCGGCCGCCCCCCCGCAGCCGCCGGAAGCGGGCGGGGAGGACGCGGCGGCGGGAGCATCCCGGGGCTGCGAGCCCAGCGCCGGCTGCTGCCGGCCCGGAGCGCTGCCTCCGCGCCCGTTCCTCCTCCCGGCCCTGCCTGCTGGCACGGATCCCGCTCCTCCCGCCGCCCCAGGGTGCGTGCGCGGCCCGGAGAGGCTCTGGCAGCGCCGAGCGACACCGAGATGTCGGTGGCACGGCGCGGGAAGGCGCGGGTCCTGCCAAGGTCACCGCCTCCGGGGCTGGCGCTGCCCGCTCTGCAGCCCGCGGGAGGACGGGTGGCACAGCACCTCTGCAGCGAGCCCCAAAACCCTGAGGAGCAGCCCAGGGCCGCTGGAGCGCCCAGCTGGGCGTGGGCGGGCACCCAGCGGCTGATCGCGCTGGGATGATGGGCCAGCATCCCAAACCTGGCTTGTGCCACCGCTGCTCTGGCTCCTGGCAGTGCCACCGACTGCTAAAGCCGGTTTTGTTGCTGTCACCCGCCTATTTTTAGCTGTTCCCATGAAAACAGGCTCGGGAGCAAGCAGAGCGTGGCCCTGAGCGAGTGATGAGCTGTGCCTTGCTAAGATGCAGTTCTCAGCCAGGCCTTGAACATCCTAATTTCATTTTGCACGGAACAGAGGAACCCAGGGATGCTCCAAAGGAAATGAGCACTATTAAACTCTTCTAAGTGGATTTCTTGGTAATTTAAGGAAAACTAAAGGCAAAAGGAAGCCCTAACAAACAGGCATGAACATGCCTTTGATCTCTGGTTGAAAGGAAAGTTCTCTGCTCAAAAATTAGCCCAGCTTTGTTTCTAAAGCAAAGACATCAAAAAGCAAGGCCAGGCTGGACAGGCCTTGGAGCCTCCTGGGATGGAGGAAGGTGTTCCTGCCATGGCAAGGGGTAGGCCTGGATGAACCCTGAGTTCCCTCCCAGCCCAAATAATTCTGGGATTCTCTGATTCCAACCATTTGTGTAGCAACACCCAGACCTTGAGGTATCACTGGCACCTGGCTGAAATTTCCCGGCTGAAATTTCCTCTGGGGCAGCAGACATCTGCTCCAGCCCTACCTTGTCATGTGCTGTTGTTTATGTAACCCCTGAGATTTCATGGCACGGAGCAGACAAGGTACATCTGTGACCCAGAACTTCCCCAGAAAAACCCCGGCAGATTTACAAGCAGCAAACCAAAACTGAGCTGACCTGACATGAGCAGCTCCCTGCCAGCAGCAGGAACAGCTTGAACTCAAGGCTGGGGTTGTGCTTTCTACCCCCTCCATACTTTGGTCTGTGTGGAGCAATTCATGGATTGCAACACAGACCAGCAGGGATGGGCCCCTCCCTCCTGGCACCCAAGCAGCAGGTTAATAAAATTCAAAATAAACACATTTTCTGAGCCATTTTGTGTATTCTGAGCAACCTGGGCTAGTGGGAAATGTCCCTGCCCATGGCAGAGAGTTGGAACAAGGTGGTTTTGTAGATTCTTTCCAACCCAAGCCATTCCTGGATTCCATGATCTTTACTAGGGATCACATCTGTCAGCCTCTCCTGGTCAGCCTAGGATCAAACAATTCCTGTGCTCTGGGAGAAAAATGGGAAATTTGTGGAGGTGAATTTTCGTTTGTTTTGCTTGCTCAAGTAAAGCCCAAACACATCAGAACAGGTGGAGGAGAAACCTGGCACAACACAAACCCTGCAGAGCCCAAAACCCATCACTGTGTTGTCCACCTGCACCCATCAGCTCCAGAGGCTCAGCTTGGACAAAATTCCATGTTCTCAATAAAAATGAAAATTCCATTTTCTCAATAAAAATGAAAATTCCATATTCTCAATAAAAATGAAAATTCCATATTCTCAATAATCCAGCAGCCACTCCCTCACTGCTGAGCAGCCAAGGTCTGTCTACCACAGCTTTCTTTTTGGGGAAAAAAACCAAAAATTGCTCCTTCTTATGATCTGTTGTTAATTCCTTTCCTTGTCTGAGGTTTTGGGGGATCACTGAGGAATTACCACCACAGCCTGGAAAAAGGGGATTCTGCAAAGCACAAAGGGACAGAGCAGCCACTCCAGGGGATCTTGGGGCAAGAGGGAAAGAGGAAATGACCTTAAAGTCCCACTCTTGTTTGTACAAACTCAAGGATTAGAGAATCCTGTGTGTTCAGGTGAAGCTGCACTCTTCCAGCAGGAAGTTTAGCTTAAAAGAACATATAAAATAATATTTCCCTCTCCCTCCCTTCTCCCTGTACGTTGGGCTAAAGCAGGGCCATGTGGTTTCTCTGGTTTTTGGAGAACTACAGTATAAAAAATGCTATAACAACCAAAAAAACCCAACCAAAATCAAATCACTTTGAATTGCACATGACTTTCAAAGCTGAAAAGGAAGGGAATGAGCCCCCCAGAAATATTCATTTATTGAGCAGTGGCTGGTGACAGATCTGAGGGGGCAAAGCTGGCAGGGGCCACGAGGGCTGGGGAGGCATTAAGGACGTGCTAAGGAGGATTTCATGTTGCTCAAACCTCAAGAGATACAAACCCTCCCCGTTCCTGACCTTGGGAAAAATTGATTTTCCAACCTCTGGCTGTTTTTCTCTGTCTGGGTTGCAGCCTCTCCTGGGTAAAGTCTCTCTTTGTAGCTGTAACCAAGCCCCCACTGTCCTGAGGTGCAGTTCCATTTTCTGCCCCTCTCCTCCCATCAGCTGAGCAGCTCAGGTGAAATATTACACCCTGAATTCTCCAGCAGCACAATTCATCTGGAGAGTGCTCTTAGAATTGCAAATAGAGCTTGAAAATTAATTGAATACCTGGAGCAATACCTTTAAAACTCCCTGTACCAAACATTTGCCTGGAGTTTCTCCCCTGGGAATGCTGAACTCCCCCTGCCCAAAGGGGAGTTGTGGCCATGCCCAGGTGTGGAGGCACAAAATCACAGGGTCATGGAAAGGTTTGGGTTGGGAGGGAGCTCAGAGTTCACCTGCCAGGGCAGGGACACTCCCAGCAGTGAGCTGCAGAGCAGGGATCAGCTTTCCTGCCCTCTCACCTGGGCTCATCCATGCCTGGGGCAGAGCCAGGAGCATCCATGCCTGTCTCAGGTTGGAAATGGGGCTGTGTGTTCTATCTGTCAGAGCTGGGGCAGTTATCTCTGTTCATTGGGCAGCTTTCTTTATTTCTCCCACAACCCATCCTCCCTCCAGGAGATCTCTGCTATTAACAGGCCATTAATTATTAATTATCTGCTGTCCACGGCCAGTGAGTGTCCCTGCAGGGCTGATCCAATTCCACCATCCCATGGGGAGATGCTCCGCCCAGGGGAGGAGCCAAGCATTCCTACCTGGGTACAATCTGAGCTTTGGGACACCAAAAACAGCCTTTGCCTGCATTGCCAGAGGAGCAGCTTTCCTCTGCCTGCATTCCCAGAGGAGCAGCCAAGCATTCCTACCTGGGTACAATCTGAGCTTTGGGACACCAAAAACAGCCTTTCCCTGCAGTCCCAGAGGAGCAGCTTTCCTCTCCCCTGCATTCCCAGAGGAGCAGCTTTCCTCTCCCTGCATTCCCAGAGGAGCAGCTTTCCTCTCTCCCTTCATTCCCAGGGGAATTCCAGGCCCATCTCCAGCAACCCTGGAGCTGCAGAGGAAAACTCCCCCTTGTGCAGGATCCCTGCTCCAACAGAAGCACAGCTGGCACTGCAGGAGGGCTGGGCCACCCTGGCATGGGGCTGGGACACCATCCTGGCACACAGGGGACAGCTCCTGCTCTCACTCTGGCAGTGGTTTGTTTTCTTTTTTTTGTACTATTGCATTTGTATTTTTAATTTTCCTAGTAAAGAACTGTTATTCCCATTCCCACACCTTTACTTAAGAGTCCCTTAATTTCAAAATCATAATAATTTGGAGGGAGAGGGTTTCCATTCTCCATTTCACAGGAGGCTCCTGCCCTCCTCAGCAGACCCCTGTCTGTTCAAACCACCACATTCCCTTGTGCTGCTCTGGCAATGTGGCAGCAGAACAGCCCCAGGATGTGGCTCCAGAGCCAGGAATTCCATCTCCAACAGTTTCCAGACCTGTGCTGGGATAAACCAGTGGGGTTTGGCCTGGAGCTGGGGATGGCCATGTGTTCCTCCCTGTGGATCAGGTTCCACCTGCCCAGGTGAGAGGGCAGGAAAGCTGATCCCTGCTCTGCAGCTCACTGCTGGGAGTGTCCCTGCCCTGGCAGGTGAACTCTGAGCTCCCTCCCACCCAAACCATTCCATGATCCTGTGATTTTGTGCCTCCACACCTGGGCATGGCCACAACTCCCCTTTGTGCAGGGGGAGTCCAGCATTCCCAGGGGAGAAACTCCAGGACAAATGATCCAGGTATCCCTGCCTGCACAAGGAGCTGTCCCAGCCTGCCCTGGAGTGGTGGCTCCTCAGGCAGCAGAGCACATTCCCAGGGTGGGATGTTGATGTTCCAGGGAAAATCTGGGATGGTTTGTGGGGATCCAGGTGGAGAAAGGGGCATTAAATAGCCCAACCCCTTCTTAACCCCCTTGACATTCAGGAATTCCAAGTGGCTCTGCCTGTCCCGTTCATCTCTAACAAAAAGCAAAGGAGGTTCTGAGATGGTCTGGGCTGGGTTTAAATGTTAAACTCGATTTAACCTTCAGCAGAGGAAGCCTTGAGCCTTTGCTGCAGTGAAAGCCAGCCCAGTTCTCAGGGCCTGGCTGCAGCTGAGTGCTCCCTCTGAGGATGCTCTGGATGACACAGATGTTACAAATTTTCAACTCTCAATATCTTTTTCCCCATCCTTTCCTCCCTGTGAGAGCACACACATTAACTCCCCTGCTGTGTCAGCACATCTTTCATTCTTTGCCTTTCAGTCTTGTTAAAAAGCTGTCAGGGATGATCCACAATTTACTCATCCCAGCCCAGGACTTAGTTTTGGAGTGTTCAAGGCTTTGCCTGGCTCCTCAGGCACTCTGAGCTGCAGAGCTGCCTGCCAAGGGCTGCTGGAGCTGCTAAAAACATCCATGGTTCACAAAGGAAAAGGAGAAAGGGATGGGAAGTGGATCTATAAGAGGCCATTAAATAGGAAATGCTGGCTCAGAAAGTCTCCAGCCTGCAAAATGTTGGAAAATCAGAGGATGCACAGCCATTCACCATCAGGTATTTTGGTAAAAATCAGATATTTTGTGGCCTAACTGCTGTTTGTTCATCATTTCCCATTCACTGTGAGGTAAGTGGTTAAATCCAGAGGAAAATCTGGGCACTGGGTGCTGCCTGTGCTGGAAAATGGCTGGTGGGGAAAACAGGGAGGAAAATTATACAACCAAATGTCATCCTGGGGTTGCATCAGCTGCAGCTGCTGAGCTCAGGGTCAGGCCCCAGCAGCAGAGAACTCCATGGGAATGGCCAGGTCGTGGTCTCAGGTAGCTCTGAGAAATCAGGGAAATCAGATTTTCCATGAAAACTGAGGGAAATCACAGCTGGGATTGCCATTCCTCCTTGTCAGGACGGATGGGGTGAGGGTTTCCTGGGGGAATGATGTGTCCTCACTCCAGGTCTCATTGGGATGGACTTTCCTGGGTGGATATTTAAGAGAGACCCAGGACAGGAAGATACAGAAGGGTCTGCACAGGAAAGTTGGCCAGAAACAACACAACCCCATTGATGTGGCTCTACCTTCTGCCAGAATTGAGGTTTTTACCTAAAACTAACAGGAAAAATGATATTATTAAAGCTTTGCTACTCTGGCTGATATAAAATATTCTAAAATTGTATTTGTCTCAGCTTGTGGTGACTTACAGGTCCTGGCTGAGGCAGTTTGGGGTCAGGTTTATAAATGAGAATCATTTCCAAAGAGTTCCTCCAGCAGACCCCACAGGGCTGCTCGTGCTCCCTGCACATCCTGGTTTTAATCCATGTGTGCTCTGAGCTTTGGGAATGGATTGGGAATGTCTGGTGTGGGAATGGATTCCAGCTGGCACAGGGTGCCCAGAGCAGCTGTGGCTGCCCCTGCATCCCTGGCAGTGCCCAAGGCCAGGCTGGAGCAGCCTGGGACAGTGGGAGGTGTCCCTGCCATGGCAGGGGTGGCACTGGGTGGGCTTTGAGCCCTTCCAACACAAACATTCCAGATTTCCATGGCTTTGGATGAAAATTCAGCCTGGGGACATCCTTGGGATCATCCCAGCCAGGGACCAGGCTGGGATTGCCCCTCTCCCTCCTCCTGGGGTCCATCTCCCCCAGGACAGGTGACAAACCCCCCTGGAGCACTGGGTGGGTTCCTCAGGGTCACCCTGCTGGGAATGCTCTCCTGGGATGTCCCCAAGACACAAATCCATGGAAAACCCTGTGGGCACAGAGCTGGAGGGTGCTGACTCAGCTCTGAGCCACGTGGCTCTGAAATAATGAAGAGAGGGCTCTGGGGGGATCCAAAACATTCCCAAAGCTGGCAGGGGGGGAAAGAATGCCAGGAGGGAATGTGGGGAGACCCTGGGGCACCCCACCCCTCACAGACATCAGGGAATGTGGGGAGAGCCTGGGGCACCCCACCCCTCACAGACATCAGGGAATGTGGGGAGAGCCTGGGGCACCCCACCCCTCACAGACATCAGGGAATGTGGGGAGAGCCTGGGGCACCCCACCCTTCACAAACATCAGGGAAACCTCTGCTGGATGACAGCAACCTGCTCTTCCTGCGAAGTTTTCCATGAAAACTCTCACTTGGAAAAGGAATTCAAATGGATTTTAGGATCATTTTTTTTTTGCTTCCAATCATGATCTGGGGAAGTGAATAAATCCAAATTTTCCTGCATGGCAAAAGTTCGATTTCAGAGGATTTGGAGCAAATCCTGCCCCTGGTCTCAGTCTCCCTGCCTGATTTTGCCCTGCACCCCCAATTTCTCCATCTCTCCCTTTCCCAGCTTTAATTCAGGGATCTAAATTCCCATCCTTATTATTTCTGGCTGCTGAGGACAAGGAGTTATTCAAGAGAAAGAAATCCATATGTTGTTTGTGTCCATCACACAAGGCCTCATCCACTTTTGGGACTGTAAGAGCTCATAAAATACTGTTTCTAGCTTGGTATAATAATATTTAAAACTGTAATAAAATACTAAACCCCTTGTAAAAACATTAACGTCATAGAATTATTAGTGGGAACCATTAATTATTTATAATTTCATATAAATTATACATTTATAATTTATATATAAATATATAATATAAATATAATTATATTTCCCTATTTATAGCACTTTAATTGGAGAGTTTCCCCCGGCTGCTTCATGCACCCCTGAAGAAGCATCTATAATCCGATTTTTATGAGATTTACAGCATCTCTGCCTGCTATATCCACAGAACTCTGGAATTTCCAGGCTGTGTTCCCAAAAATCTGGGAGCTGTGGCCAGCTCTGGTGGTTTTTAGAGGTTTCCTGATCCCTGGAGCTCGGGCAGGGCTGGATTAATGGTTGGACTCCGTGATCTCAGAGGGCTTTTCCCACCTGGATGATTTTGGGATTTTGTGAGAGGATCAGCCACCCCTTTGAATCAGGATGTTTGCCATGGATGAGTTGCATCCTTTGGCACATCCCTGTAGTGGTGCCAATCCCAATTCCCCTTCCAAGGGGAATTCCAGCCCCTGAGCAGAGCCAGCGTGTGCCCGGGGTGTGGGTTGAGCCCCAAAATCCCAATTCCCACCCCAAAACCTGCCTGGCACCTCGCAGCCTCTGCTCCCTACAATCCCTCACCTCCCTTCTCCCCGCAGCTTTTCCCAGCCACCTTTTCCCAGCGGAGCAGGAGGGATTGGAGCAAATCCTGCCCCAAACCTGCGGCTCCGGGCCGGGATTAGGCTGCGCCGGGGATTAGTTGGGTCAGCAATTCAGCGCTGCCGCCGAGAGCCGGGCTCAAGGACAAACCCGGTGCCTCCTTAAGGGCTGCAGCCTCTCCAAAATGCTGCATCCCTCGGCCGGGAGCGTTCCCGGGATGCAAACAAGGCGGCTGTGCCACGGCTGGCTAAATTTAGAGGCACCGGTGTTGCCGTCACGCCGCCTGTGCCGCCGGGATCGCTCCGTACGCTGCCTTTAGCGGATTTATTTTATTTTTTTTTATCTCTCTCTTCTCAGGGAAGGCTATGACTAAGAGAAATCCACATTTGGAGGGCTAGCAGAAGATGGAGGCCCTGCTCCAGCTGCGGAGGGAGAATAAAGTCGGGAGTTTACAGACCTGAGGGTTCGCCCAAAACATTCCTCACCCTCCTCCTCCTCCTCCCCCTCCTCTTTCTCCCTCTCCTCCTTCCTCCTCCTCTCCCCGGCGGTATCCAAAACAAGACTACGATAATGACAGGCAGAAACACAGCAGCCAGACGGGAATTATGGGCTGTTTTCCAGCCGTGGGGGATAAACACCTACCTGGAGCCGTGGGGAGCCCCGGCACCGCCGTCCCCTCCCGGAGCGCCCGCCCGGGGCTGCCTCAGCAGCGCCGAAGCGGAGGCAGCGATGTCCGCATTCACCTACGGATTTCGCCTAATTTTTGGCCCGAAATAGGGATTTTTCTTAAAGGCAATGCAGCCCTGTGCTTGCCTCGGCATAGCAGAGGGGGGGTTGAAGGTCAGCTTCCCGCTGGATTGGCAGGGAAAGGCCGGGATCAGCATTGGATGGCAGCGTTCGTGCGCTGCCATCGCCGCCGATGCCCCTCCTGCAGCAGGTCCGGCTCCGGCCGCAGAGAAGCCACACTTATTATTTTAAACCGGAAAATCCCCTTCTCTCCATTCCGCACGCCCGCAGAGCTCCCGGGCAGCCCTGAAAGCGCAACCCCGAATTTTGGGGTGCGAGAGGAGGCGTCCGAGCTCCTGGCGGGCACCGCGGGGCCGGCGCAGCCCGGGGGTGTCCGACACCCCAATCCCAGCTCCCCATCCCCAAACCCCGGCTCCTCACCCTCCCTGCCCGGCCGGGCAGTTTCGGGTGCGATCCCTTCCCTGTTACATAACCGGCTGCAAAGCGGGGAACCCTCGCCATCCCGGGATGCCAGCTCCCTTCCCAATTACTCAGCACAAACGGGCCCTACACAGCACCCCCCAATTTTCTCGCGTTCCCTCTCCCGCTGTTCCCCGAGCTCCGGGGAGCTGTTCCTTACCTGGCTGCTCGGGCCCGTGCATGCTGCGGCCGCGGGGCTGCGGGAGCGGTGCCGAGCGTGTCCCGCAGCCGCTCCTGGCCCGGCTCCGGCGGCGGGGCCGCTCCCGGCCCGCCCGGGGCGCTGCTGCCGCCGCTGCTGCGAGCTGCGTGCCGCTCCCGGGTTATTTTTGGGATTACAGAGACTCAGGGAAGGATGGGGATGGAGGCAGACATGTCACACCGTCTAAAATGCGGCCTGGAGTGGGATCTGGAGTCTGCGGCGCAAACCTCGCCAGGGTTTTTTTTGGTTTGTTTTCCTTGATTTTTTTTTCTTTCCCTTGACTGCGTGCTTTTTTATTTTTTTTTTCCCTATTTTCCTTGCTTTTTTTTTTTTCCCGTTTCTTTCTTTTTTCTTTTCCTCTTTTTTTTTTTTTTCTTTTTCTTTTTTCTTTTCCTGTGGGTTTTTTTCTCTTTTCCTTGCTTTTTTCCCCTTGATTTTTTTTTTTTCTGGAGAATGTTAAATGCTGCTGGATGGGCTCAGCAGGGATGTCACTTTCCAAGCTTTACAGCCCCAGGAACGGGGCTGGTCCAGGCACACCTGGGGCAATGCCCCGGGCACCAGCCAAACAAACACTTCAGTGATGCTGTAAACAAATATTTGGAATCCTGGAATCATTTGAGCTGGAAAAATCCTCTCAGATCATCCACCCCAGCCATGCCCAGCACTGCCAAGGCCACCACTGCCCCAGGTCCCCAAGTGTCACATCCCCAGGGATTTTAAATCCCTCCAGGGATTGGGACTCATCCACCCAGGGCTGGACAGCCCTTTCCGTGAAGAAATTTTCCCAAATGTCCAACCCGAGCCTCCCCTGGTGCCATTTGAGGCCGTTTCCTTTTGCTTTCCGCTCCGGCCGGGGCTGAGGTCAGGCTGTGGGGTGGGGACGTGTCCCCTGTGCCCTCCCAGCTCCCCCGGTGGCACTGGGGGAAGCCAAGCCTTTGATCCCAGCTGGATTCTGGCTCACATTCCT
Organism: Geothlypis trichas; assembly: GCA_009764595.1. NCBI lineage: Eukaryota > Metazoa > Chordata > Aves > Passeriformes > Parulidae > Geothlypis > Geothlypis trichas. The sequence goes on along the minus strand of CM019909.1, from coordinate 29,837,706 downwards.
CTGCTTTTTGACCTCCCAGCTTTTGTTTTCAGACCGAGTTCATATTCCAGCTTACGCTGATATTTTTCCTCCTCGGATTTCTCTGCCCGCACATCCCCGCTCCGCCTGCGGATTGTCACGACCCCGAATCGCGACATCCCCCCCGCCGCCCGGGGCTCTCCCGCGCCTCCCCGGCAGCACATTCCCGGTTTGTCACTCTGTTTTCCCACTCTCCGATCCTTCCCGAGGCTCTGCTCGCTCCAAACTGGGAGTGCCCCGAGCTTTTACTCGGGAATGACAGCAACGAGCGAACTGGCGGCACTGGGAGGAGGCTCTGCAGCTCCGGGAGCTCAATTCCCAGTTCCCAGTTCCCAATCCCCAATCCCCAGTTCCTGGTTCCCAATTCCCAGTTCCCAGTTCCCAATTCCTAGCTCCCAATTCCCAGTTCCTAGCTCCCAATTCCCAATTCCCAGTTCCCAATTCCCAGTTCCTTGATCCCAATTCTCAGTTCCCTGTTCCCAATTCCCAGTTCCAAGGTCCCAGTTCCCAAATCCCAGTTCCCAGTTCCCAATTCCCAATTTCCAATTCCCTGTTCTCAAATCCCAATTTCCAATTCCCAGTTCCCTGTTCCCAATTCTCAGTTCCCAATTCCCAATTCCCAGTTCCCAAATCCCAATTACCAATTCCCAATTCCCAGTTCCCAGTTCCCAGTTCTCAGTTCCCAATCCCCAATTCCTTTTTCCCAATCCCCAATTCCTTTTTCCCAATTCCCAGTTCCCAGTTCCCAATTCCTTGTTCCCAGTTCCCAATTCCCAATTCCCAATCCCCAATCCCTAGTTCCCAATTCCCAGTTCCAAGGTCCCAGTTCCAAGGTCCCAGTTCCCAGTTCCCAATTCCCAATTCCCAATTCCCAATCCCAAATTCCTTTTTCCCAATTCCCAGTTCCCAATTCCTTGTTCCCAATTCCCAATTCCCAGTTCCCAATTCCCAGTTCCCAATTCCCAATCCCAAATTCCTTTTTCCCAATTCCCAGTTCCCAATTCCTTGTTCCCAATTCCCAATTCCCAGTTCCCAATTCCCAGTTCCCAATTCCCAATTCCCAGTTCCCAATTCCCAGTTCTCAATTCCCAGTTCCCAATTCCCAATTCCCAGTTCCCAGTTCCCAATTCCTTGTTCCCAATTCCCAATTCCCAGTTCCCAATTCCCAGTTCCCAATTCCCTGTTCCCAAATCCCAATTTCCAATTCCCAGTTCCCTGTTCCCAATTATCAGTTCCCAATTCCCAATTCCCAATTCCCAGTTCCTAGTTCCCAGTTCCTAGTTCCCAGTTCCTAGTTCCCAGTTCCCTGTTCCCAATTCCCAGTTCCCAATTCCCAATTCCCAGCACTTATGATGGATTCCCCAGGACACAGGACACAGCCAAAGCATCTCTGTCCTAATGCTCCCCGGGATTTTCATTGGGGAGAAGTTAAAAAGGGAATTAAAACCACTTTATGTGCTGGGGGGGGTGGATTGAGATGGGCTTTGAGGACCCTCCCAAGCCAAACCAGGCTGGGATTCGGGAATTCTGGGATTCCAGGATTCTGGGATTGTGGGATTCTGGGCTAAGAATGGGAGGGCTGGAGCAAATGGCTGCATCCAAACTGGATTTTTAACCAATATTTTGGATTATATCAGATAAATAACCCAAAGAGCTGCTCTGTGTCCAGACCCGAAGCCTGAAGTGTTTCCCACCTTCCTGCAGGGATGCTCTGATTCCTCTTCTTCCCCTCTCCTCCTCCTCCTCCTCCTCCTCAGCTCCCACAAAGGAACTCCAGGTCAACACTGCCCTGCTGCCTTGGCAAGGCATTGCCCACACAGACTGTGCCAGCACGGGGATCAGCAGGAGAAAATCTTTATTTACATCTCGAGAGAGAGCGGTAACACAGCTGCAGCGATTCACCGGGAAGAAACTCCGGGAAGAAAACTCCGGGAAGAGAACTCGGCGTGACATTCCAGGGGGGAGAGGGGCTCCTCCCTCCACACAGTATCTCGGGTCGGTACAAAATTGCTGTGGCTTTACAAAAGGCTCGGGGTTCACAGTAAAACACCCAAGGGGAGCACGGCAGGGGCACAGCCAGGGACAAATTCCCTGCTGGAATTTGGTCTCGGAAAATGCAACAGGTCTGGTAGAAAATCCCACCCCGAGGGCCGGATGCATGCACAGCCACGGGATTTCTACACCAGTTATAGGGCTGAAAGCCTGGAAAAGGCATCTGCAGACCTGTCCTGTGCTGGGCTGCATGGAATTCTCTCTTCAGGAGGAATTTTGCAGTGGGGAAGGACAGGACACAAGGAGAGGACAAGGCAAAGCAGTGATCAGCCTCTCTGCCTGGCACTCAGCTGCTTTTACAACCTAAAAAAACCCCTAAAACCTCCTCCCCTCCTGCCCAAAGCTGTTCCAAAGAAAGCAGCAGACAGGTTTTGGCTGTGTTGGGATTTGTGTCTAAAACCAGCCCAGACCTTCATCCCAGGCTTGTGGGAAAATCCCAAATCTTTCTGAAACAGGCTTTCACTGCCAGCTGGAAGATTTGCAGCCTCCCAGCAGCAGGGCATGGAAAGGGACAGCAGTGAGACCTGACAATGCCTTTGTTCCCACCTGGAAAATTCCCACCTGGAGCAGGGTGGGAGCCCTTTGGCCTCTCCCCAGGCAGGGGTGAGCAGGGGGGATGTGGGCAGGGATCCCACTCTGGCTCCACTGGGGAGAGCACCAGGATGAAGCAGATTTTAGGGAATCCTTGGTCAGCATGAGGATGCTCAGCTGGGATAAACAAACCCAGGCAGGAGCTGGAGTTTCACACCTGGAAAAAATCCCTATAAAATCTGGTTATTCCCCTTTCCCTGCTGTGGGCCACAGGGAAAATAAAGGAAAAATAAACCCAGGAACATCCAGCAGCAGAAAAGTGCTTTTTCCTGCCCTCCTGTGAGCCCCCCTGGCAGAAGCAGAATTCCCTGCAGATCCAGCACTCCGTGCACAATTCCCAAAAGGTGATGCTAAAATTCAGCACTTTCTGTTTGTTTGTTTTAAACCTTTACAAATACACATCTTGCTTTTATTTTCCTTTTTTTCTTAAATATATAGTTTATAAAATAAGGCAACTTGAGGAGACCAGAACTGTCCCCATTGCTCGGGTACTGCCTCCTACAAAAAGAGGGTGACAGCACTTCCAGTGGAGAAAAGCCCAGCCCCACCACAACCCAAGGATGCTAAAAATCATGGGAAAACACCTGGGCATGGCCCTGGCTGCATCCCAAGGAAGGAAAGATCTCTGGGGTCTCATGGGGAGGAGTCACTTTGCTGGGGGACACAGCAGGAGCAGCTGAAGGGACCCCCTGGCCAGGGGACCTTGGGGACAAAGGCAGCACAGAAGATGGAATGAACTGATTCCTCCCCAAAACTGAAGCACACGTGGAGATAAATCTTTGGGAGAAACTCTTAGGACTTTGCTATCTTGGAGCATTGAAAGCTATAAACCAGGAAAGCACAAAGGAGTGCAACTCATCCCCAGCCCAGGTCCTGCTGAGTGTCACAGCATTCCATAAAAACCTGTGCAGCAGCTTTTCCAGCAGGGAATTCAGCTCTCCCCGTGGAAGGGGCACAAGGGAGAGTTTCACCTCCAAGCTTTTCCTCTTTTATGTGTATTCATGCTGGAAATGTGAACCCCACATCTCTCAGCTTTGTAAATACACACGTTTGCCACGTTGCTCCCAAAATTCCCACTGGGCTGAGTGTTGCTTTCTAGAGCTTTATTTCTTTGAGAAATACATTTAATAGAAAATAATTTATAGAAAAAAAACCACCTCAGCCTAGAGAGTCCTCAGCAGGAAATGGTCCTGTGGAGCAGCAGGATGGCACGTGTGGGCTCAGCCAGGGATTGGGGCTGGAAAGGGATGGCAAGGACACCATGGCAAAGTTCTGTAAATCTGGAATGACCAATGCCCCTGTCAGCACCACCAATCCAGGATGGACCACAGGCAGGAGAGCTCCATAGCCCCAAGAGAGGGGAAAAACCCTTATTCCAGCAGACTTGACCTTCCAAACCAAGATCAGATCCTGGCTGTAACTGGTACCCACCAATGTCACCCAGCCATGAGCACCCAAGCCCAGCACAGCCCTGGCACTGCACTGGGAACCAAATCCAGGATGGAATGAGATCCTGGTGCTTGGCACAGGCTGGTTAGTGCTCCTCCTCTGAGAGGATGGGTGGGATCCTGCTGGACAGCAGGCTGTACACGTAGGGCCAGATCTTGTTGGTCTCCGTGCCAGAGAAGGAGTGAAGGATGCCCCTGCTCCTGGAAAAAAGGTGGGAGAAGTCAGAGAAGCCCATCCCAACCAAGGCAGCTTAGAGAGGGGTAGTGGAGGTGTCCCTGCCCATGGTGGGGGATGGAATGGGATGGCCTTTAAGGTCCCTTCCAACCCAAACCATTTTGGGATTCTGCAATTCTCCCCCTTCCCCTGCAAGGGAAACTTTGGCCCCCCCATGAGCTTAAAAACACTCCTGGGCTTCTACTCCCTTTGAGCAGCAGATTTACCACCCTGCAGCAATCCATCATTTCCAAACTGGCCAGGGAACAGCAGCCCCACAATTCCAGGGAACAGCAACCCCACAGCCCTGGAACATCTCTGTTGTCCCAGAGATCCATCTGAGCCAGCGCTGGGGTTTCTCCCTTCTCCTGCCCTCCTGCCAGCCTCCCTGTGCTTCTCCCAACCCTCTCGGTGTCCCAGAGGGATTTTTCATGGCATGTCCCACCTAGATCTAGGCTAAAATCCTCCTCCCATGTGATGAGCCCAGCAGGACCAACAGGAGCTGGGAATTTCTCTGGATCACTCTCCTTCCTCCAAGGGAGGCCCTGTCCAGGCTCAGGGCTTGGCCCCAAAAATCTGCCAGGGCTCTTAGGGATGTGGGTAGGGCAAAAGGAGCCCTGGTGGGGGTTCTGAGAGCCCTGCTGGGGGTTCTGAGAGCCCTGCTGGGGGTTCTGAGAGCCCTGCTGGGGGTTCTGAGAGCCCTGCTGAGGGTTCTGAGAGCCCTGCTGGGGGTTCTGAGAGCCCTGCTGAGGGTTCTGAGAGCCCTGCTGGGGGTTCTGAGAGCCCTGCTGAGGGTTCTGAGAGCCCTGCTGGGGGTTCTGAGAGCCCTGCTGAGGGTTCTGAGAGCCCTGCTGGGGGTTCTGAGAGCCCTGCTGGGGGTTCTGCTCTGCCCAACTCACTTGTAGAGCTCTATCACGGGCTTGGCAGCATCTTTGTACTTCCTGAGGCGAGCGGCCACGGCCTCGGGCCTGTCCTCATCGCGCTGCACCAGCGGCTCTCCCGTCAGGTCATCCACACCCTGGGGGACACAGAGCACACAGGGACTCTGAACCCATCACTGAGGGGACACAGAGCACACAGGGACATCAGCACCCATCACTGAGGGGACAAAGAGCACACAGGGACATCAGCACCCATCTCTGAGGGGACACAGAGCTCACAGGGACTCTGCACCCATCACCGAGGGGACACAGAGCACAGAGGGACATCAGCACCCATCACCCGCCCTGCAGCTGCCACAGGCCTCATCCTGGTGATGCCTCAGGTTTGGCTTTTCTATTTTCCCATTCTGTGCTGCTTTAGTGGGGCTGGGCTCACATCAGGGGATGCTGAGCTCTGTGCACAGAGCAGGGACACAAAACAATTCCTGCTCCAGCTGGGCACCAAGGACAAATGATCCAAATCTCAGCCCAGGAGCACAAACACCGTGGGCTGCAGAGAGAAAAACAAGCAGGGTGGGACTGCCTGGGCTAAAGCTGGGATGGGACAATGAACTGCAAGATGCAAATGGAGCAGAACTGATCCCAGGGACAGACCCCGTGCCCGCTCGTGCATTTTGGGGCCATTTGGGTTCATCTTGGGTGCAGCCCTGGCTGGGCTCTGGTGCCGCCCAAGGTGGATCCATGGAGGAGATCCTTTGGATAAATCCCTGCTTTATTCTGGAGCTCTGTCCTGTCTCTGCTCTAGGGCAGGCTGCACTGTCTGCATAAATCCCACTTTCCTCAGGAAAGTTCGGCAGAATTCCTCAGAACAATTCCTCAGGAAAGTTTAGCACAGTTCCTCAGGGAAATTTAGCACAATTCCTCAGAACAATTCCTCAGAAGGTTTAGCACAACTCCTCGGGACAGTTTAGCACAATCCTTTAGAATGTTTGGCACAATCCCTCAGGAAAATTCAGCACAATCCCTCAGGAAAGTTCAGCACAATCCCTCAGGAAAGTTCAGCACAACCCCTCAGAACATTTACCACAATTCCTCACGGCTCTCAGCCCTTCCACCCAGGATCTGCCCCCCAGATCTCCTTCAGCCCCCCAGTTCCTGCAGGGAGAGGACCCCTTTTTCCTGCTGTGGTGGCTGCAGGTGTCTCTCCTGGGGCTCTCACCTGGCTGTGGGGAGGGTTGAAGTCCATGTTGTAGACGCGGCCGCTGGCCGGGTGCACCCAGCGCGCGCTCAGCCGGTCCTTCAGCGTCTCGAAGGGGATGTTCAGGCTGATCACCAGGTCCAGCTGGCAGATCCCATCCAGGGCCTGCGCCTGCCCCAGCGTCCGAGGGAAGCCTGGGTGGGCACAGGGACGGGAATGAGCGGCTGGAAAGCAGCGGGATGGAGGCAAAGCCAGCCCTGAGGCAGCTCCAGACACCGCCATATGGCTCCGAGAAAAAATAGCTCCTGCAGCAGCCACAGCTCCCGAAATGTGACACCCGGGCTCAGCTGGTGCTGCTGTCCCTGCACGGGGGCTGGGGACAGGCAGGGGGACACAGGCAGTGGTAGAATAGGGATCAGTGCTGGAATGAGGAGGGAAAATGTGCAGGGACAGCACAGAGTGCTGGGGACAAACTGGTGGCTGATGTGGGGGACATCAAGGAGACTGCAGTGAAAGGCTCCTGTCCTCCTTGGGACAGCCAGTGAGCAGCTGGAGCACAGAATTCCAGAATTCCAGATGGTTTGGATAGGAAGGGACTTTAAAGAGCTGAAGGGAGCCCACAAGAAAGATGAAGAGAGATATTTTACAAAGGGATGGAGAGACAGGACACGGGGAATGGTTCCCATTGCCAGAGGGCAGGGCTGGATGGGATATTGGGAATTAGGAATGGTCCCTGTGAGGCTGGGCAGGCCCTGGCACGGGTGCCCAGAGCAGCTGTGGCTGCCCCTGGATCCCTGGCAGTGCCCATGGCCAGGTGGGAGCAGCCTGGGACAGTGGGAGGTGTCCCTGCCATGGCAGGGGTGGCACTGGATGTCATTTAATGCCTTACCCAATCCAAACTACTCTGGGATTCTTTGATTCTCCTTCCAGCCATGGCCAGGGACGCCAGGCCATGCCTGTTTGCCCTCAGCACCTCCCGTCCCTTCACCTCAGGTGGCTTTTGGGCTGGGATCAAGGAGCTGCTGCACACTCACACACGTGAAGGAGGGAAGAAGTTTTTCCTGGCGTGTCTCCAGCCCTGCCCTGCTCTGTGGAACACTCAGCTCCTCTCCCTGCCCTTCCCTTTCCCGGCCACGTGCCAAGGGCTCAGCTGGACACGCACGTGCCGAGGCCAGCGGGACACGTCCCTGCCAGCAGCTCAGCTCCTGCCTCTCCTCCCACCTCCCCCTCCCGGCTTCCCTCTCTCCTGGGGCTGCCAAACCATGGGGAACAGAGGAACGTCCCAAAGGGGCTGGGATCCCCCCTGTGGTCTCACCATCCAGCAGCCAGTGCTGCTCCCGCCGCTTCTCCAGCTCGGCCATCATCACACGGGTGATGACATGGTCAGGCACCAGCAGCCCTCTCTCCAGGTACTGCTGGGCCAGGGCTCCAGCTTCTGCTTGAGACAAGAAAGAAAAAGAGATGAGAAAGAAAAAAAAATCATGACATTTCCACTCCAAAAATATCACACCCCCTCAAATCCTGCCTGGGAGATTGCTGGCAGCGTCGCTGTGCTGGTGGTGGAAAGGCCGCAGGGTCCTTTTGGGGTGGAGGAGTGGGAATTCCTGAGGTACGTGGGAGTGTGCTGGGCCTCAGCCAAGCCAAGCTGGTGGAGAGAGAAGCCCTGGGTGTGCTCCTTTGGTTTGGGACATGGATCCCACGTGGGCACAGGTGAGGACTGCCCCAAACACCTGAGCTGCTTCCAATCCCCAGGGCTGAAAGATTTCACAGCCTCCACTTAAGACAAGCTCAGGTAAGAAAATTATTGCCAAGATCACATCCTTGAGAACGCAGTTGTGGTAATTGCAGGGTAAGTGCACACTCCTGGGCTTCTGCCTGGCTCTCCCACAGCCTCAGCCTCAGCTGCTTCTGGAAGCTGGAGAGGGACTGGGAACAAGGGATGGAGGGACAGGACACAGGGAATGGCTCCCACTGCCCGAGGGCAGGGATGGATGGGACATTGGGAATTAATTCCTGGCTGGGAGGGTGGGCAGGCCCTGGAATAGAATTCCCAGATTTGCTGTGGCTGCCCCTGGATCCCTGGCAGTGCCCAAGGCCAGGCTGGAGCACCCTGGGACAGTGGGAGGTGTCCCTGCCCATGGCAGGGAGTTGAACTGGATGAACTTTAAGGTCCTTTCCAACTCAAACAATACCATGATGGATGTTTGCCATTATTTTCTTTCAACCCCTCAGAAACACAAAGAAAACATTTGGAAAATGGAAATATTCTTTGTCCCTGTGTGTGACAAGCCCTGCTCCTGCCCCAGGAGAGCTCCAGCCCTTTTCCCCTTGGACCAGGACCCCACGGACATCTCTTCTGTCTCCCCACAGCAGCTGAAATAGCATTTGTCACCAGAAATGAACATTTTTTCTGATCTATTTTTTTCACCCTTTCTGGTGAGGACAGCACATTTCAGCCCTCTCCAAGTGTGAGTCCTCTCTAAAAATAACCCCAGGATCGTGCACTGGAGGCAGCTCTGGCTCTCCAGCTGCAGCGAGGGGCCCACGTGGGCAGCACCTGCACCTGCCTGGGGGGGAACTCCTCAGCTGCAGGAAGGGTTTCTGCAAAATAAACAATTCTTGGAGAGAATTCATCTGTTCTTAGGGAAGAACCAGCCTGGGCAGGGGTCCAGTTCTGGCCCCTCAGTTTGGGAAGGACACTGAGACACCTGAGCACATCCAGAGGGGGCAGTGAGGCTGGAGAGGGGCAGGGAACACAAACCCTGTGAGGAACCCCTGAGGGAGCTGGGGGGGCTCAGCCTGGAGAAAAGGAGACTCAGGGCTGCCCCCATCACTCTCACAGCTCCTGAAAGGTGCCTGTGCTCAGCTGGGGCTGGGCTCTGACACAACCAGAGCACACAGCCTCGAGCTGTGCCAAGGGAAATACAGGTTGGAGAGCAGGGAAAAGCTTTTTCCAGAAAGGTGAGAAAGTTCTGGAATGGCTGCCCGGGGAGGTGGTGCAGTCCCCATCCCTGGGTGTGTTTAACAAAGCCTGGATGTGGCACTGGGGGCCAGGGTTTGGTTGGGGTGGACTGGATGATCTTGGAGGTCTCTTCCAACCATTCATTCTGTGAATCTGTGAATCCTGTGAATTCTGTGACACACTCCCAGGTTTAACCCAGAATCCAAAAAGAATCTGCCTGGAAAACGCTCAGATTTTTCCCTTGCTGTCTGTGACGAATCCTTCTCCCGGCACCAGAAGGAAAGTCCAGCCTCCTTCTCCTTGGAGCAGGGCCAGAAGTGCAGGGTGCTGGAATCCAGCATCCCACCTGCCCGGGAGCAGGGCAGCGCTGACTCACGGGCTGAGTCACCGGGATCATCCCCCTGCCTCCGTGCCGGCAGGAATTCCAGCTGGCCCCGGGCAGAAAACACCTTTTCTCACTGACAGCTTCTTTGTCACCTCCCAGACGTCACCGCCTTCCCGCCTGGGAAAGCCAAGGACACGGGGATGGAAAAAGCAGCCTGCGGATTGTGCAGACAGCACGGAGCCCTGAGGGCAGCAGCGCTGTAAAAACAGGATTTGGGGATTTTTTTATATTTATTGACGTGGTCTGTGCATGATATTTATTGACGTGGTCTCGTTGAGGGGCTGGGCTGCTCCAGGAGGAGCTGCAGGGCAAGGTCCAGCTGTCACCTGAGGGGAGATGGACATCCAGGGGACCAGGAGGTGTCACACAAGGTCTGGCTGTCACCTGTCACAGACATGTTTTATGGAAAATCCTTTCCTTAGGATTTTTTCTCCTGAGAAGCTGAGAGGCCTCAGGAACAAAATGCAAACATTGATTATCTGCTGCTGTGGAATGCAACAGGTGCATCTGGGATTGGTCTCATGTGGTTGTTTCTAATTAATGGTCAATCACAATCCAGCTGTCCAGACTGTCTTTGTCAGTCACAAACCTTTGTTATCATTCCTTTTCTATTCTTAGCCAGCCTTCTGATGAAATCCTTTCTTCTATTCTTTTAGTTTAGTTTTAATATAATATATATCATAAAATAACAAATCAAGCCTTCTGAAACATGGAGTCAATATTCTCATTTCTTCCCTCATCCTGGGACCCCTGCGAACACCACCACAGTCACCCAAGGAGGGATGGACATCCAGGGGACCAGGAGCTGCTGGGCAAGGCCTGGCTGTCACCCAAGGAGGGGTGGACATCCCAGGAGCCTGGAGAGGCCACACAAGGTCCATCTGTCACCCCAAGGAGAGATAGATCTCCCAGGATCTGCCACACAAGGCCTGGCTGTCACCATGAGCAGGGATGGCTGTCCCAGGAGCTGAAAGAGGCCACACAAGGTCCATCTGTCACCCCAAGGAGGGATGGATCTCCCAGGATCTGCCACACAAAGTCTGGCTGTCACCCTGAGCAGGGGTGGCCATCCCAGGAGCCTGGAGAGGCCACACAAGGCCTGGCTGTCACCCTGAGCAGGGATGGCCGTCCCAGGAGCCTGGAGAGGCCACACAAGGTCCATCTGTCACCCTGAGCAGGGATGGCTATCCCAGGAGCCTGGAGAGGCCACACAGGGCCTGGCTGTCACCCTGAGCAGGGATGGCCGTCCCAGGAGCCTGGAGAGGCCACACAAGGTCCATCTGTCACCCTGAGCAGGGATGGCTATCCCAGGAGCCTGGAGAGGCCACACAGGGCCTGGCTGTCACCCTGAGCAGGGATGGCCATCCCAGGAGCCTGGAGAGGCCACACAAGGTCCATCTGTCACCTGAGGCCAGATGGCCACCCCAGGGAGCAGCTGAGGCTCAGCAGGGCTGCTGGAGCCAGGCCTGGAGCTGCAGGCCAGGAACAGCCCGAGGCACAGCAGGGCTGGGGAGGGAGTGTGGGAACACAGCAGAGCCCCAGAGCCCCGGGGCTGCAGCTTTCCCACGGCCCAGGACACATGGACAGATGGACAGATGGACAGATGGACAGCTCTCCACGGCTCCACCACAGACAATCCCTGCTGCTCCCCTGTCCAATCTCTGTGTGAAGCTCCTGGATCTTCTCCCTCCTCCACGGCACTGCCACATGTCCTCTCTCCAGGGAAGAGATGAGATCTCAGAGCTCTGGATCTGCAGGAAGGGCTCTCCAGAGCCCCAGGATGTGCTGAGAGCATCACCCCGACCTCCCAGCCCTTGGGGTTCCTTCCAGGCAGTTTAAACTCCAAATTTAACATTTTCCATCCCCTTCCCAGCCCCCAGCCCATGGAAAAGCTCTGTTCCAAAGGGGAGCAGGGTCTGGGAATCCTTCCTGAGCAGGGAGGGAGCTAAATTCAGCGTTACCCTCGTGCACAGCACAGAATGACTGTGACAGCCCCAAAAACACAAACAAATCCCTCATCAGGAGCACAAAAATCCCAGGAATGAAACTAAATGGGAAATGGAAGCACCAGCCCCTAAAAAATGCCCAATTTGAGAGGTACAAAGCACCAGGATTGTTGTGATAACAGAGGGGATTTTATAGGGTTAAAAATTCTGTTTAAAATTCTCCTCCTGTTGCCCCATAAGGAGCTGGGGCTCACCCTATAACACCAAACCCCATTGCTGGGCTGGTCACAGGGGGTGCAGGCTTTACTCTGCACTTACTCCAGGGAGTAAAGGGCTTTTTAGTGTGCTGAGCTCGAAGGCAGCCTTCCAGCTCCTGCTTTAATCCCATTAATCTGATGACTGTGGGTTTAATCTGCCTGAAACTCACGGGACTCCCAGCTCTCTGTGGCTCCCCCCAGGTGACCTTGATCTGTCCCCAAGGGACGTGTCCCAGCCCCAAGGGACAACTGATGATAATAACAGGTTATTTCTTTGGGGTTATTGAAAGAGAAGGGAGTTTAGGTTGTAGTAGTTTCATTTTTTAAATTTTTTTCCAGATTTTTGAAGCTATTTTTAGGAATTGGAAGGGCTTTTTAATGAATGATAAATATTGGAGAATTTTATGGATTGTTTGTTGGTTTAATGTGGCTTTTTTGTAATTTTTAAATTAATTTTTTTAGGCTATTTAGGGTTTTTTTTAGGGGTTATTGGTTTGTTCAGATGGGATTGTTTGTTTTTTAAGTTAGTTTTAGAGTAGCGAGTGTATTTGTGGTTTTTATTAAAACTTTATTTAGTTTTATTTTTTATTAAGAAAATAAGGGTTTTTTTAATTGTAATGGGATTTTTATAATAAAGGATGCATGATTCCTGGGGTTTTTTTAGGTGTTTTAATTGTAACTATAGATTCAGATCTATAGTTATCGATCTAAATCTATTTAGATTATTATTATATATAAATATACCTAATAATAATTAATAAATAATAATAAATAATAATTATAATAAATATATTTATTAATAATTAATAATTAATAATAATTATATACCTATTAATAATAATTATATATCTAAATATATAATATAATATAATATAATATATATAATATTATATATATTATATATATTATATATGTAAATCTATTTCGATTATTATAGATCTAAATCTATTTATCTATACCTATTTAGATCTATAGGTATAGAGTGGTATTTTTTATATTTATAAGTTGTAAGGTATTTGTAAGGGATGTGGTATTTTTAAGGGACACATTCCAGCCCCAGGGGATGTGTCCCAGCCCCAAGGCCACCCAGGACAGGCTGGAGGAGAAGCTGTTCCCAAACACAGCCCTGGGCAGCCTCCAGAGCCTGCAGCACAACCCTGGACTTTCTCCCTGTCCAAAGCCTTTCCCAGGATGTTTTTCCTCATTATTTAGGCTCCAGCAGCCCAGTCTGGAGCTGACAGACAGGAGGAACCCTGGGGGTGAATGGGACACCAATGCTCCACCACAGTTAAAGCACAGCAGATGTCACCCCAGTTTTGGGACATTTTTCCTGGCACAGATGCTGCAGCCACCCTGCCCTCAGCATCAGGAGGTGATTTTAGGGAGCAGGAACCTGATGGGGCCCCAAATTCAGGCTCACAGGATGGACAGTGGGGTGTGAAAGGTGCCTGTGCTCAGCTGGGGCTGGGCACTGACACAACCAGAGCACACAGCCTCGAGCTGCACCAAGGGAAATACAGGTTGGAGAGCAGGGAAAAGCTTTTTACAGAAAGGTGATAAAGTTCTGGAATGGCTGCCCGGGGAGGTGGTGCAGTCCCCAGCCACAAAGCCTGGACGTGGCACTGGGTGCCAGGGTTTGGTTGGGGTGCTGGGACTGGGCTCTGTCTCCAGCAGCACTGACACAACCAGAGCTCACAGCCTCGAGCTGCACCAAGGGAAATACAGGTTGGAGAGCAGGGAAAAGCTTTTTCCAGAAAGGTGATAAAGTTCTGGAATGGCTGCCCGGGGAGGTGGTGCAGTCCCCATCCCTGGGTGTGTTTAACAAAGCCTGGATGTGGCACTGGGGGCCAGGGTTTGGTTGGGGTGCTGGGGCTGGGCTGGACTGGATGATCTTGGAGGTCTCTCCCAACCCAGTCATTCTGTGAAATCTGTGTGAATTCTGTCTGGAGGGCAACAGCCAGGACTGGGAGAGATCCCTGTGGCCAGAGCACTGCTCCCACACACAGGGAGACAGCAGGGACCTATGGAAAAGCAAAGGACTGGCAGGCTGCATCCCTGGGCTCAGCTTTGGCCACCAAGCAGGCCAGTGTGGCCAGCAAAGACCACAATCTCTGGGAAAGGTGAGGAGAAGGGCTGTGGGGCCATGCACAGCCCACATCCCCCAGGGAATTTTGTTTTGTTCATGCCTTGGTGGATGCTCACAGAGGAAATCTGTCACGAGGAGGGGACAGGAGCCACTTCTGGCTCCAAGAGAGCACCTGACAGGGAGCAGTGGGACAGACAGAAGACCCCACAAAGCCAGGACAAGCAATTCAGTTGTTTGGCAAATGAGCTGCAGAGTCCTGCTAAGACCTGGGGATGCTGCCAACACCAGACACAACCACCTGGGTTCAGGGGCAAATGCTGGCCAAGAAAATGGCTCACCACCCTCCAGCACCCCTGCCTGGCACCAAAACACAGCCTGTAAATTTTCCAAGGTGTTTGAAAGGCCTTTCCCTGGAGCAGAGCAGCCATTGCTGACAGGCACTAATTAGGAGCCACGCGGCTGGGGGTGGATGTGCCTGGGGGCTGCTGGAGCACAGCTCAAAGCCTTTTAGCAGCAGCAGCCATGCATTCAGCTGCTCCACCTGCCCCAAAAGTGAGTCTTTGCTCCCTGAGACCACCACCACCAGCTCCAGCAGCAGCCTGGAATGCTCTCCATGCTGGGAACTCAGCCTTCCTCCAGCAGCAGCAGCCCCACAAACCCTCAGCTGTGGCCTCTTCATGCCTGGCAGTGGCCAGCAGGAAAATCCCTGGAGCACTGACACACCAGGCCAAGATCCCTGTAAAAACACAGGATTCACAGTTGCCTTTGGGAGGATGAGGCTGTAATGGGTCTGTTGGTTCTGCAGAGCCCCAGCTCCCCACAAGCACAAAGCCGGTGACGCAGCTGATCAGCTTGGGAAGAGGAGCTGCTTCCACCTCGTTTCCCCCGGAGCACAGTCATGTAACAGCTTGTCCAAAGCAAATAGCAGAAAAAACAAAAACAAAAACTAAAAAAAAAAAAAAAAAAAGCCAAATAACTGGAGCTCACTGAGTGCTGTTACAGAGGCTGAGTCAAAGGTGGGACCCAAATGTCACGCCAGATGAACCAAACCACTGCTGGTTTCCTTCTGAGTAATTTTCCCTACATTTCTCCGTGTTGTTTCCTTCTGAATGTACACAAAATACCTTCAGCTAACTCTTCTTGCTTCTCAGTGTCCTCAGAGGAGCTCTGTGGCAAGAGCACGGACTGAAAAGTGAAGTTTGGGACAGTCAGTGGTTCAGAGCTTGGCAGTGGCTGCTCCCGGGTGGGCACCGTGCTGCCCCTCTCCACATGCTGCACCTCTCCTTGCTTTCCAGCCCAGCTTTCTGTCCTTCAGCCAAAGCCCTCATCGAGATTTTCCAAATTTTGAGCCTCTCTCTAAAGAAAACATTATTGTCCTTTTTATTTACAAAAGGAAATCTGGGTATTTTCACATGAATGACCAGTGCAGAGCTGTGTGCAACGCCCTTGTCGGACCATGCACCTCTCCAAAACTTTACCCTGCCTAATTTCCCTCCCTGTTTTTGCCATCCTTCTAAAATAGAAATCACTTCTAAATCCTCTCGGCTTGTTTTGCACCGAGGCCGTCTCACCGTTCCCTGCCCGGTGAGTCAGCTTCCCCCCGGGCCGGTGTTTCACACATTAGCAGAGGACAGAAGGAAGTGTTGGGAAAAGAACCGCGCAGGGATTGCCCAATCCCGCCGAGCTGGGGCTCAGCACGGCCGCTCCCGAGCCCAGCCTGGACCAGGAACCCCCCTCACCGCCCGAGGGATGCAGGCACAGCTCATCCCGGCTCCCAGGGGTTTGGTTCGGATGTCGGACACGGGATGGGCAGCACTGCCCAGCCCTGGAAGCCGGGTGTGCGGGGATGCCTGTGCGAGGTGGGTTCTGACCCCATCTCCTGCCGCTCCCCGCTCCTGGGACCCGGCCAGGACAGCCGGTGATATTCCCGGCAGGTTTTCCCTCCGGACAGACGCTCCTTCCCAATCCATCCATGCCGCCGTGGGAATGCCGCAGCATCCCAGCCATCTGCCGTGCATCCCCGGGGCAGGATGGAGTTGTTGATAATCACAGCGCAGCCCCGAGCCCCGCACGGCGCCCATCGCCCTGGGTGCGCGGCCAGCTGGGGTCCGCACCGGCCTCCCCGGAGCCGCGACCACCCCGCACAGCGAGAACAGAAGCACCGCACACCCACGGCACCCGCGGCTCCCGATCCCGCTGTTCCCGAGCGGCTCCGTGAGCCCCGGCAGGAGGGAGCAGGCGATGAATGAGCTGTGCCAAACGCACGGCAAGAAAACAACCTGTGGTGCACCCGCCGCGGACCCGGATCCCATCCATCCCCGTCTCCATCCCACTCCCACCTCCATCCGCATCCCCAGCCCGGACCAGCGCTGCCCCGCCGGAGATGCGCGGGCAGGGACCCCCCGCTCCCGGTGCCGGTGCCGGTGCCGACGGGGCGGCCCCGCGGGCACTCACCGCCGCCGCCGCCGAGGCTCTCCCGCAGGAACTGCCCGCTGGAGAGGTGCTGGAGCCCGAAGCTGCGGGCGATCCTCTCGCACACCGTGCCCTTGCCCGAGCCGGGGGGGCCGAGCACCACGGCCCGCAGCAGCTTGGAGGCCATGGCCGGCTGCGGGCGCCGGAGCGCTGCGGGGCAGGACACGCGTCAGTCGCCCCGGCCGCGCTCCCCCCGCGCCGCCCGGACACATCAGCAGGGCGGGGGGACCCCGCGGCCGCTCCCCCCGCCCGCCCCCTCGGGCCGCGGCACCCTGGGATTTGTAGTCCCGGAGCCGCCCGCGCATCCCCCGGCCCGACGGGGCCCCCGCGGTTCCGCACGCCCCGGCCCGGCGCGTCCCGGTTCGGTGCGTCCCGGCCCGGCGCGCCCCGCTCCGGCAGGTCCCGGCTCTCCGCGTCCCGGTTCGCCCGAGCCGCGCCGCCCATGGAAGCGGCTCCCGGGGCACGTCCCGCACGCCCGGCACGGCCGAGCCCGCTGGGAGCCGGGGGGGAACCACGGGGCACCGCGACCACCGGGGCGGGCACGGCGGCGGCGGGCGGCGGGTGCCCCGCTGCGGACGGGCGGAACACGGGCAGTGGGCGTGCGGGCTGGGGATGCACGGCTGGAAAAGCACGGCCCGGGGAGCCGGTACAACCTGTGGATGTACAGCTGGAAACCACAGCCCGGGGAGCAGGTACAACCTGTGGATGGCACACAGACACACAGACACAGAGCCTGGAGGTGGTGCACAGCCTGCCAACAGCCTGGCAGCGCACAGCCCGCCGTGCCCAGGGGCTGCTCAGCGCTGGTGACACCGCGGGGACTGTCTGTGTCACTCCCTGTGTGTGCGTCTGTGTTACTGTGGGTGTTCGTGTCACTCGCTGTGTGTCTGTGCGTGACTCCCTCTGCGCGTGTGGCTCCGCGGGTGCCGTTCCTTGTGTATGCGTGTGTCACCCGTGTGTGTGTGTGTGTGTGTGTGTGTGTCCCTTCCTCGGTGCAGGATGTCACCCCCTCTATGTCTGTGTGTGTGTCACTGTGCGTGTGTCACTGTCTGTATCACTTTGTGTGAGCGTGTCACTGTCTGTGTCACAGTGTGTGTGTATGTGTGTCTGTCACTCCGCATGTGTCACTGCTTGCGCTGTCCCGGCGGGCGCAACCCCCTGTCCACACCGTGTCCGTACAGTGCCCACACCGTGTCCGTACAGTGCCCACACCATGTCCACGCCGTGTCCACGCCGTGCCCACGCCGTGTCCGTGCCGTGCCGTGCCTGGTGCGCGCCCCCGCGGGTGCCGCCGTGCCCGCGCTCGGGGGCGCGCGCGCCGCTCCCCGTCCCTCTCCCCCGCCCCCCCCCCCGCCCGCGCGCGCCCCCGCGCCGCCCCCGGAAGCGGGCGCGGGGTCACGTGGGCGCGCGGCGCTGCCATAAACACGGCAAGATGGCGGCGCTCACGCCGCCCGCCCGCCCGTGCTGCGTCATGTCGCGCCCCGGCCCCGCCGCGCCCGCAGGTGGGTCCGGCCCGGCGCGGCCCCGGGCACCGCGGGGTGGGCGGCCGGCGGCGGGGGGCGCGGGGCCGGCGGCGCCGAGCGCGGCGCTGCCCCGTGGCGCACTCGCATATTCGGGGGCTGCGCGGGCGGGGCCGCCGCCCCCCCCTGCCCCGGGCGGGTCCCGGCGCTGCTGAGGGGCGAGCGGGGCGGGGGGCGCTCCGCGGCGTGGGGGCTCCCCGTCCAGCCCCGTCCCATCCTATCCCGTCCCGTCCCGCGGCTGCTGCCCGGCTTTCCCCCTCCCCGCTCCAGGTAAGCTCGGGCAGCGCCCTGGCAGCGAAGTTGGGAGGGAGCGGCGGTGGCGGCCCGGGCCCCGCCGGGCTCTGCCACCCCTCAGCGCCGCCGCGCCCGCCGCCGGCCGTGTCACCGCCCGCACGCCGCTGGATCCCCGTAACCAGATGTTTGTTTTCTTCCCTCCTCAGGCTGGCCGGGATTCGTGCTCGAACCGCGCCGGGGAAGATGGAGATGAGGTTTGTTCCCCTCAGGAGCCCGCGCAGGGTGAGAGCAGCTCGCAGCGCTCGGAGATCCTCGGCCCGTGCGTAGGGGTGGGGAGGGACCAGCCCCGGGGCTGTGGGCAGGGAATGTCCCCAGCCCCATCGCTGGGATGCCGAAGGAATTTTGGTTTCTATGAAACAAGTGCAAAAATATCACGAGCCCCAAAGGGGCAGGAGGTGGAACTGGAGTTTAAAACCGACCAGGCCAGCTTAAACGGGTTTCAAAGGTGAGAACTGGCAGCAAACACTGCTGGAAACTGGAGCGTTTTTTAAAAAAGTGCATGGAAATTTGCAGGGCCTTAGGAATAACAAGAACAAAAATGTGTGCTGGACTCCAAAACTAATGTGGGGTTTGCTATAAAAAAGGTGATTTTTTCCAGATAAATGGAGAACCTGCTTGAGCTTTCTGCATCAGGTTTGTGTAGCTTTGGTCTGGCTGAAGCAAAGCAAAAATCAGTGTGTGTGTGTGATGCAAGACATCAAACTGTATTTGTGTTGGGGGAAAAGCTGGATCCTCCAGAGAAAATGGCATCAGCCCTTGGAATACGGGTGTGACTCCAGGAGCTGCTGTTGCAGAGGGTGCTGGGGAGGAATTGTTCCCCCTCTCCCTTTAAAACCCTGATAAGGAACTGCTGGAGCACGAGTAAAATCCTGATAGAGTGATCAAAGCATGCTTGAATTGCAAAGCAGCGATTCTTCTCTCATCACCTCAGCCTGTGAGATGTAGAATTCCCAATCCCACACTTAAGCCATGCTGAAATCAGTAGAATTCCTCACCTGGAATACCAATGGTGGTGTGAGAACACCTGGGAGTGAGAGCCAAGGGCTCGTTGCTCATGCAGCTCCTTTCCTTTTCAAAACCCACCCTTGCACGGACAGAATGCATTAATATTTTTAGCAAGTTTTTGTTGTGCTTTCCTAGCAACAGCCAATTCCTTAATGATTAATCCCCAAACTGTGGCAAATGTGCAAATTTGGGGATGCATGCTGAAGTCATCTGTGCTGCCTGACGTCAGCATTGCATAATCTGTTGACTATCCCCCTTTTATGTAATGTATGTTTGGAGTTTGTTTTAAAATGTGCAAATGTTTTTTTTTTCCCCTGCGTGCTGCTGCTCCCATATTCCACGTTTGCCTCTCCGTTGCCCTCTGGAGTTGCAAACTTGTAAGGCAACGTTTTCACGGCTGGATCCAGCCCAGTGTTTTGTGTTTCTCTCCTAAAAACAGCCTCTGGGACATCTCAGCACCTTCTCTTTGCCAGGTGAGTTATTTATAGAGTGTTAAAAAAAAAAATCCCAATTTTTGGAGTTTCTGCTTCCTGCTGGTGGAAACATGGAAGCTCCTTGTGCTGCTCCATCAACATCATAAACGGACTTTTATTGGAAACTTAGTAACACATTAACTTTGGCAGCATCAAACTCTTGTGTTTTTTTTAAACTCATTTCAGAACTTGATGTATCCAATTCCCTCAGGCAACGTGGGGGTGGTAGAAATAATTTTGTGATGTTTTTGGGAATGCCTGGTTTTAGGAAAGGAAAAAAAAGCCAAGAGAGGGTAAAGTTGTAGAAATACACAACAGAGTGGTGGGTGGAGAAATAGTTCCATGATCTTTTGAGCAGTGCCTGTTTTTAAGGAAAGGGAAAAAAAAACAATTGGTGGGGAGTAAATATAGGTTGATGGAAGCTTGTAATTTAACTAATTAGTGGGATTGTGCATTTCAAATGTTTTTATGTGGATTTGATGACCTAAAAATGCCAGCTCGGGCACCTGGAGGCTGCTCCCTGCAGTCCCTGTGGTGCCAGCTGGGGCACCTGGAGGCTGCTCCCTGCAGTCCCTGTGGGCACAGTTGGCCCTAGGAGGGCACGGCAGGATCAGCCCATGCTGCCTGTGCAGACACACGTGCCAGGCTCCAGAGGAGGCTGAGGGCTGGGCTGGGCAGTCCAGGAATGCCTGGAAGAGCAGGCAGCAGCAGCCTGGCGGGCTCAGGGCACGGTGCCACCCTTGGGGCTGGTGCCGCCGTCGGGGCCGTGATCCCGTTGTCCCTGGGTGGCTCCAGCCGCTCTCCTGGCTGCCTGCCACTGTCCCCACTGCTCCCTGACACCCAGCACTGGCAGCATTTGCCAAGTGCTGCTGCCTGCCTGGATTTAAGGGGGAGGAAGGGCTGTCCCCTGCAGCAGGGGTGGCTGCTCTCTCTCCATTAAAGCCAGCGTGGGTGGATTTGCCCACAAGGAGCTGCTGCTTAAAACCGCCTGGAAGCCGCCGTGGTCATTAAGATTTAACACTAATTATGTGGATGATTTCCTGGAGTGAACCTCAGCTGCAAAGCCACTTGTGTTAAGGCTGCTGAGGCTTTCACCTGTGGGGTGACACGGGGTTTTTGGGACACTGAGGGAGGAGGACACCGAGGACTCGGCAGTGCCACGGAGGGGCCAATGACTGCCAGGCTGCCCTGGCTCAGTTATCACAGTGCTGATGCTGTCTCTTGTAAAGGTACAGTACTGTGATAACTGAAGGATGGCAGCCATCTGAGCTTCACTGCACCCTGGGGCCACCAGAGCCACCACGCACGGCGTCCTGCTCCACTGGAGTGTGCTCGTGTCACCTGGAGCCCTTGGCATAAAGGTCACGTTTGTTTCAATAAAATATTACACACTGTGCCTCGGTACTGGCTGTTTCCTCTGGGGAGGGATTCCACACGTGCTGTGCTTTGGAAGTGGTCAGGAATGGTTCCCAAAGCAGGGTCCTGTGCAGCCTGGTGGATATTAAATAACACAGAGGCCCCTTGCTGGGGCTACTTGGTAACAGAACAAATTATTCTGTAGCAATAAAGAAAATGAAGCCTTTTAAAGATACTTTTTAATATTTTTTTGTTAGGGTTCGGCAGTCTTTGCTGGTTACTGTAACTCAGAGGTCTCTATGTGGGAATTAGTGGTGGGAAATGGGTTCTTTCTAGCACTGGTGGGTCGGGGACAGCCCCTTGCAGGGTTTCCTCGAGGCTTCTCTGCTCTGTGAGTGGGAGACTGAATTTCCTGGGTCATTTTTACAGCAGTGTCATCAAAATCCCTGGAAATGAGGTGTTTTTCAGGCAGCCAGTGCTGATCCTTGTGCCGTGTGAGTTAACTCTGCAGTGCTGGGACACGACAGCAGAGGGGCCCCGCGGGCTGGCTTGTGGTGGGACTGTGAAATCCCAAGATTTTTGCATAAAGTAACCGGGAAGCTGCAGAAATGTCCGTGCAGTGCCCGTTCCCCAGATTCCTGCCCTTCCCCGAAGAGCTGGTGGCATCCAGGCTGCCGAGGCTGATGCAGCATTTTGCAGAGGTCACTGTTTACTCTCCCTCCTGACATTCAGCATGGTCATTGACCCAGTGGTGTTTAGAAATTCTTCTTTCTGGGCTGGATAATTCTTGTCCAGCAGGGCTTTGCCCTGTGCTTCCCTGCTGCTCGGGGCACAGGACAGGGATTAGCCCCAAGATGGTTAAAAGATGGTTTTTCATTTCCCTGCTGCTCACTGGAAGTTTTTGAGGCCAGCCTGATGGGGTCAGGGCTGTGCAGCCACAATGGAACATTTTGCCATCCTGTGTCACTTAAAGGGGGGAAATTCTTACTGGTGCTGGGCCAGAGGCTCGAGGCTGCTTCTGGAGGAGGGCTCTGTCTCACCAGCAACTACAAACAATAAAAAAAGACATCCTGCTCCCAAGAGCTTAAATTCTGGATTAAAAATCTGAGCAGAGTCAACCCTCAGCTTCCACTTTCCAAAGTTACAGGCACCTCTTACAGGCAGGAATGTGCTTGTCCCAAAAAGGAGCAGTGCTCATCTCTGTACTCTGCACTGCTGTGCTGCTCCTTCCTGTGCCACCAGCATTCCAGGATGAACAGGAGAGAGGAGCACCTGGGGGATCCTGGCCATGGGAGCATCTGAAAGCTGCCCAGGGCTCTGTTTTACCCATTTCAGGATCCAGCAGGTGCTCAGGGAATGTGCAGTCCCTTTCCTGGCAGAAAGGCAGGTGCATCCAGCCAGGTGCTCGTGGTGCTGCCCCAGGGACAGCTCCAGGTGCTCCCTGTGGGAACAGTCAGCCTGGTGAACTCCCTGTAGAAACCATCAAGTTCTTTCCTGCCCACAGAAAACAAGATGAGTTTTGCTCAGAGGCAGATCCAAGCAGTACAGTTGCTCACCTGCCTAGGCATGGCTCAGGTTTGAGGTCAATGACCAACCCGTGCTGTTTTTAGGGATGTGCAGCAGAGCTGTGTGTGGGACACTCCTGTGGGGCTGCTGAACAGGGCACAGCTGCCCCAGTGACTGTGCCTCTCATTTCCTGTCTCAACAGGCACAGCCCCAGCTCTGCCATGGCACAGCAACTGTGCCTCAGAGCAGCCCCTCTCCAGCCACATTTACTGGAATTTATCTCCCTCTCTAGCACACTGGGCACAGAGTCTATCTCTTTTTCCTGTAGCTTCCTGCCAGTGTGGGAATGGGACAGACTGCTGGGTTTGCTGTCCAGACATTGCTGCACACAAACAATGCAACTCTCAGAGTCTCTTTTGCCACTGGGGCACTTCCTCCTACCAAGCTGTTGAAGCAAGACATAAACAACCTGCATGCAGTGGAACAGAAACAAGGCCCAAGCTCTCTCTGTCTGTGATTCCTGGGATTTATCCCGAGGCAGGCAGTTCCTGGTGCTGTGTCTCAGCTGCCATTCCAGAGGGGTCTGTTCTCACCCAGCAGTTCTCAGGCTCTTGCATCAGGAAAGTCCCTTTTCCTGTCTGGACTCTGCTGCCTTCCCACCCACGTTCCACGTTCCACTTCTGCTCCTGGGATGGCAGACTGGAATGGCTGCTCTGCTCCTGGCTCCCAGCCTCAGCTCAGCCTTTTAAGGGTGGCAGCTGCTGCTTGGAGCAGCCTGGCCCTTCTGACAGCAGCAGGATTAAGGGCATCCACTGCCTGCAGCCCTTGAAAGCAGGTGAAGATGTTGCCTTCCCCCAAAATGCCTTTTTTCCCCCCAGATGTACCTTCTGTTGCTGTTGGATTAAAATAAGAAGAATCCTTCCCAACAGAGCTTTAAGCACTCAGCCATTTCAAAGTCCAGCAGTGCCCTGTATGAGTCAGACTGTTCTAATTGCTGCTTATTTAGATCTTCTCCAGCTTAGTGCAGACACTTGAACTTGAACTCTAACCCAGACCTGAGTGATTAAACATCTTTACAAACCAAACCGCCCACTTACAATGTCCCCATGCAAATATTAGATGTACCAGAAAGCAACTTGAGTTTATGTCTGATTAAGGAAATCCTCAGTGTGAGCCTGGAGATGCTGGACAATGTGGAATGAAGAGTTTTCCCTGGAACTGGGAAAAGCAGTGCCCAAGAGCAGTGTGTGAACAGAGGGTGACACAATCCCTTCTCCTTTCTCCAGAAGGTATTTCTGCCTGTATCTCACATTTTGGAAACAGCTGCTTGCTGAGTTGTTGGATTATATGTAACCCTGCATTTTTGTCATTAGCTTGATTCAGCAAGGGAAACTGTGACTTTATGTGATGGCTGCTTAGGGACAAAAGTGCTCAGCAGGAGCTGAGTGTTCAGTGTGGTGCAGTGTCAGTTACTGCTGTAATTGCTGCATTTGGGCAGATGAGCAAGCCAAGATTGCAGAGTTTGGTACATAATTTGCTCTTCATAACATTTCACAGGAGCAGGAGAGGTGCACAGACCCACATGTGGATTAATATACTCATATACAAGGTCTTTAATTGATGCTGGGCAAATGTTCTAATTTTTTCTGGGAGTGGTGGAACCAGAGGAAAGATTCCTCTACTCTAAAGGACTTTGGCTCCCAGCTGTGCTTCAGTTCATAGGTGAAATTAGAATTCAAATCTCAAGTTCCCCTTTGACTACAGAAGGCTGAGAGCTGCACTTTGGGGTTTGTGATGCACAGGGATGTGCACCTGCCCCTGGAAAAAGCCTCTTTCAACCAGAGCAGAAAATGGAGAAAAATATGAGACTGCTGACATTTTTCCTTTGGCCTTCTTAAGTGCAGCCTCACTCACAGCTCAGGACACAGCAGTCCCCAGCTCTGTGCCACACAGGGTCACCTGAAATTAAGGCAAATTTGCTCAGATTAGGTGCTGGACAGCAGTGCCAGGGGAGCCCAGAGCTGGGGCAGGAGGGCTGCAGAGGGCAGGGAGGTGTTTGTGCTCCCTCTGGCACCTCCTCTCCACGGTGAATGTCAGAGCTGTGCTGACTGCCCTCCCTCTGAATGAACTCCAGGAGCAGGCAGAGCACACTGAATAATTCAGCAGAGACGTGTGTTTAAACATTTGCACAAGCCTCAGATTCCTCCTGCCTAAAAATAAGACTGGCAGAGAGCAAATGATTCCTGCTGGAGGTGTTGGTGGATGGACAGTGGAGCTGTGCACCCCATCCAGGGGTCTCATCCCTGCTGCCTCAACCAGCCTGGGGCTGAGGGTGCTGGAAGTCCAAGGGCTGCTCACACAAGGGCAGCACCAGCACGGGTAGGTTGGGTCTGGTGGTGGCAAAGAGCCCTGGAGAAAGGGCTGGTAGAGGAGCAGGGGGTATCAGTGAGAATCAGTGATTTTATTGGAGCTGTTTTCCATGATGGGAGTCTCACCTCCAGCTTATTTTAAATACAGCATGACTTTATGATAACACACAAAAAGGTGTCAGTGTTGGAGCAGCATCTTCCAGAGGGAAGGGGATGAGGAGGAGTCAGCCCCTCTCCCACAGAAGCACAGGCTGTGCTGGATGAGGTGGACACAAATCACAGAGAAACGTGAGAAGCTCCATGAGGATGTGCCTGGTTTGGTGTGTTCTGTGTGCTCACATTCCCAGAGTGATAAAAACATCATGTGGTTCCTTGGGTAAAATCTCCTCTTGTGCAGAACATCCACATCTCCTGCATCCTGGTTTGAAATGGATCCAGGGCACTCTGGAAATGAACATTTCTACAGGTTTATTGCTAATGAAGCCTGATTAATTTTGGATGTAAATGTGCCAAGCTTCTGCAGTTGTGTGCAGCCCAATTAAAGGAAAACTCAAGGCAGTTTTATCTGAAAATTATCAGAGGAACAGGATTTGTTGAATTCCTTCTTAGACTGTAGACTTCTCCCTTCTTCACCTCTTGAACTCAGCTAAGTTAAAGGAAATGTCACAGCCTTTTAAAACAGCTGCCTGAAATATTGGAGGAAATGGAGGAAACAGAGAGATGGGAGAAAATTCCTGCACTGCTCCTCACCTCCATGGCTTTTGTGGACTGGAATGGTAACTTCAGCTATTTCCACCAGATTTTGTGTTGCAGTCTGGATGTTCTCAGTGGGTTTGAAACCCATATTCAAGTTCACTGTGACAATTCTCCTCTGAAAGTGGACTGTGCCATTTAAAGGCCACCCAGGGTGACAGAGAGCAGCCAGAACATCACATTTCTGTAAGGTCTCTGACATTTTATTTTTTCCCTTTCCACAGCAGCCACGTGGTCTTGCTGACTCCATTCAACCAGCAAAGCTGGACTGGGGCACTCAGCTCATTCTTAATGGCAAAAAAACTCCACTTTCCTCCAGATTTAGAGTTTGTTTGCTATCCTGCCTGGATTTCTGAACCCTCTGTGCCATAATGAACAACACTCCTCCTAGAAACACTACCTTAATTCCCAATCTCTTTATGACAGAGGAGGGGGGGAATATGGTAACCCCCACCTCAAAATGCTGGTTTTTAACCCAGAATGAGGAATTTTCATTTCCAAAAGTGCACATGAGGAAAACAGCAGCAGCAGAGTGAGTTTTGGAATTTGTCCAGACATTAAAGATTTTAGGAGTGCTACGTGCTCTGTGTCATGTGTGTCCCCCTGAATGGGACAGGGAACCTGGACAGTGCTGGGCATGACCTGAGAAATGCCTCAACCAGGTACACAAACTCTGGGGTGTGTGGACAGAGAGGGACATGATCAATATTGGATCCTTTTGGTGATAAACCTGACATTTCCCATCTGAAAATATTTAATTATTGCTCAGGTTGAGGTCACTGCTGTGCTTTGTGCCTCCCCACCAGCACATTCCACTTCCAAACTTGCTTTTATACAACCCAGCTGTTGCACATACAACTTTTTCTGGGACACATATATATATCCCAGAAAAACAAATATCCATATATATCCATAAATATCCCAGTCTATGAGAGCAGCATTGTCTAGCTGCAGTGGTGTGGCTGGCAGGCAGCCAGGCAGCAAGTGGGTACCTGTGAGCTGTGCCAGCAGCAAGCTCATCCTTCTGGGAAGTGGAATGTGGATGAGCTCAAGAAAATGCATTTGAGCTTCTGGGCACTATTGATTTGTCTTGATGTATTTTATTCATCTGCTTGAAGCACAATAAAAACGTGCTGGTGGAATGAGTCAGAGTTCAGGGGAGGGGGAGCCAGAAGTGGGGTTTGGAGCTGGCCACCATCACCATCTTCTCTACACAAACCCAGTTTCTGTTTCCCAGCCAGGCAGCAGAAAGGATATTTTTCAGCAGAGAAATCCGGGGTGGGAAAATGAAAATAAAACTGTTGGTTTGGTTTGGTGTAAGAACAATGAAGAACCAGAGTGATGGCAACGGGAAAAGCAGCCGGTGAAGGCAAGCAGCGACACGAACACGCCTGCTGCAGGGCTGGGACACCGCGGCAGCACCTCCACACTCCCCAGCTGGGAGCAAAGCGAGTGAACTCATCCCCCCGGGCAGGAAAGCCGGGAATTGAGCTCCTGTGGCAGCTCCCACCCACGGCTCTGGCAGCTGGTGCAGCCTGGCCAGGAAATCCCCCTGCAGCCGGCCTGGGCACCCTGGGAACCAGGGCACCGCATCTAATCTCTGCTCTGCCGAGTGCCCCTGCAGCACAGACGTGAAGGAGCTCTCCTTCCCAAAATGAGATTATTAGCTGTAAAAAGAAGGGTTGGACACCGTGTTTAGAAGTAGTTAATTACAGCTGGTGCAGCCTGGCCAGGAAATCCCCCTGCAGCCGGCCTGGGCACCCTGGGAACCAGGGCACCGCATCTAATCTCTGCTCTGACAAGCACCCCTGCAGCACAGACGTGAAGGAGCTCTCCTTCCCAAAATGAGATTATTAGCTGTAAAAAGAAGGGTTGGACACCGTGTTTAGAAGTAGTTAATTACTCGGAAGCAATTCACACCTTCCCCGGGTCTCAAAATAAATTCTCTGGTTTGCTTTTCCAAGCAGAGCTGTCTGAAAAGCGTGTCAGCAGCGGGGTGCACGCATGTTCTGTGAGCACAGGAAGCTGAAGATAAATTCAGCAGCTGATCAGATGTAAAGAACTTGTGCCCTTGGCTGTCTATTTATACACCCCACGAGCTCTGAGCTGTGCTGTGGGGATGGGGTGCAGGGGTACCCCCAAACCCAGCTGAAAGGCTGCTTTGGATTTTGGAGCATCCAGGGTTTGGTTGGGTGACCCCTTCCTCCTGCTCCTCCTGGCCCTGCATCCTGGCATGGGGAAAAACAAAAATATAATTTATAAAATGATTTTTAATTTCCACAGCGCTCTGCAGAAGCGTGTGAGGACACAGAGTTGTTCTCAGAATGCTTTCAAATCCTACTACAGGTTAGGGAATTTTACATCTCCTTTTACTCATCTCTGACTTCATTGCATCCTCCTGAATTTTGCTGATACGAGTGAGGAGAACCAGGCTCCAGAGTTACTGCCAGGAACAAATCAATGACAAACTGGAACCACTTAGAGATGTTAAATCACCTTTATATAAAAGTCCTGTCAATCCCAAGCTGATGCCATCAGTGATTTAAAGTGTTTTACCATATGCCCCTCAGTGTAGTTTGAAATACATTAAAAAAAAAGCTTTTAAAACATTTAAACTGTTTAAAGTGAAGTGGAAATATCCCATTTCAGAGGGAAAGGTGAAGCTTGAAATCAAACTGCAGAGTGGACAAGGAGAGGATAATCCATGCATCCATCCCTATCCCTTCTTTAAAGAAGGACACAAGAGGAAATTTGTTGGAATTTAGTTTGATTTTTAAATCAGAAATACCAAGACAGCCAAATCTCATCCTCTGTATTTTGCCTTTTTTTTTTGGCATCCTAGAATTTGCAAAATAAAGAAGGATGTAAGATACAAAATAATTCTACAGATGTGTCACTGAACCCCAGTACTTAGAGGGGAAAAAAAGGTTTATTTTTCTTTATTTACTTTTCTGCAGCTCTTTGCAAGCCTATTCTCTTTCTAAGCAAGAAACAAAGCCACAATTACAGATGATTAATTCCTTAGAGAAAACTACTTGAAGAGTTTTAATACAAAATTGCATCCTTCCTATAGGCTGGAATGTTGTGGTAAACACAGAGAATTTTGGGTATAGGCTGGAAATGCCCCCCTGTTATTAACATAGTTCTTGGAGGAATTTTTAGATGCACATTGATTTCATCCCAGTTTCATGTCACAGAACAACCAAAATCAAGGAGAAGAAGGCAAAAGCTCACAGAACAGACAGGACTGGGAGACTGAACACACAATTTCAGTGAAATCCAAGTGCCAGAACAGCTCAGTATTTTTTAACTTGAGGTGTGTGAGAATTTAATTGTGGCTGAAGGACGTGGCCTTTGGCAGCCTGGGTGATTCCTGGGCATGATCCTGGGCTCTGGCATGGATTTTGATGGAGCAGGGGTAAAGCTGCTCTGCTCCACGAGCAGCCCCAGGCTAAGCCCCTTATGCAATCCTTGGTCACAGCCTTGGCTGGGCAGGATTTAAGGACTTTGCAGCATCAGTTGCTGTGCCTGGAAGGCAGAAATAATGCAGATCTGGGGTGGTTTTCAGCATGAAAACCCAGCAAGAAAAATGATTTTTATCCTTATCATGGCAAAACCATGGGAAGGGCTGGTGAGAAGGAAAGAGAATTGTTGGAAGCAGCTCCTGCAGGTAAAATGTGGGGGAAAGGGAACAAGAAGAGATCAGTGCTGGGAGCTTGGTACATCCATACATTTCTTAGATGTAAGGTGTTGGAGCCCTGGGTGCTGAGAATTTCAGACTTTCTGTGCTGCCAGACACTGACCCCCAAGAGAACACTGAGGCAGTAGAGAAAGGTTCCAAAATTAAATGACAGAACTGGGATTGTGGTGTGCAGTTTGAACAGAAGTGTGTAACATCACATGGTGGGAAACTCAGAGTTTAAAGTTTTAGAATATAGTAATATTTATAAGGCAAGAGGGAAGTTTTTGGGTGGTGGCTGGTCCTTCACTTCTCCTTCATGAGTGCAGGTGGTATTTTGTCATTAGATAGAAAAATCCACATTGCAGAACATGAGTGGTTAGTTATTAGGTTAAAAGTAAAAATAATTTAAGTGAAATTTCTTTATTAGATAGTTTTCCCTTAAAAGACTGTACAAAGATAAATATGAGGCCATTTTGTGGCTTGACAGTGAATTGCTGTAGAACTCACAAGACTCCAATATAGATAAGAATTAAGAAACATCTGAGTCTGAACATTAAATACCATCTCGATGCATTTAATCCTGACCCTGACCAAAGCAGAAAAAGAAGATAAAAGTGCCATAGTTAGGGAAAAATCCTTCCCTGGGAGGGAGGTGAGGCCCTGGCACTGGTGCCCAGAGCAGCTGTGGCTGCCCCTGGATCCCTGGCAGTGCCCAAGGCCAGGCTGGATGGGACTTGGAGCACCCTGGGACAGTGGAAAGTGGCAGGGTGTGAAATGAGATGATTTTTAATGTTCCTTCCAATCCAGACCCTTCCATGATTCCATGATTTGCACTCGTCAACCTCTCTTTTTCCAGCCTCAGGCTCTTTTTTAGTCTTGAGATTACCAAGGAGGGTGATGCTCCAGTGCCTTCCCACAGTGCATGGTTAATCCAGACCCAGTGGCCATATAGCTGAGGAAAAAGGTTAACATGGTGCAAAATCATCCAAATCCCACCCTGCTGGTTCCCTGACAGCTGTGGAAACAGGGCTAGCTGGATTCCTCTCAGGAGAGGGGAAAATGGAATCAGTGATTATTTCTCCAGTTTGTAAATTCCAACCACCCGGACATGTGCACTCCCAGGCGAGCAGCACCTACTCCTGGCTGCTCCCAGGTTATTTCCTGGAGAAAAGGGACAAAAATTGGAATTGCTGAGGCACAAGGTGGATGAGCTGGGGCAGAGCAGCTGCAGAGGTGTGAGAGTGTGTGTGTTTGTGTTTGTGTGTGTGTGTGTAAACACCTCAGAACAGCCAGGGGCCTTTCACACCTGGTGCTGCCACACGCCAGAAAGCCTTGATAAAATGGTGTCAGTGTGCTCAGTCTGAGTTACACGGAGGGGAAATATTTATCAGAATGGGTTTTCTAATGACCTATTCATCTCTTAAGACAATTCCCCCAAGAGGCAGCAGCTGATTTACTCTTCTGTCAGAAGAAAATGCCAGATACGTGTGGTGTGTGGGAAGCAGGGGCGAGCGATTTCATTGAACTGAATCATTCTCTTACGCGTTTTACTTCCACTTGTGCCGTTTCCTGTGACTTTGACAAGAGTTTGAAACCGCAGTGAAAAAAACAGTTTCTTTTCTGTGCAGATGGGAGGATTGTGAGCATCTCCTCATTTCAGTGAGTTGTTTACACTGCCTCGCTCGCATCGGCGTGAGAATGGAAAGGAGGTTGAGGGTTTGTAAAAGATGATCCAAACACACCTGGCAGGAGCGTGTAGCCAGGTGAGGGTCGGGCTTTTCTGTAACCAGCAATAGGACAAAAGAAGATGATTTAAACTGTGCCAGGGCTGGTTTAGGTTGGACAGCAGCAGGGATTTCTCCATGGAAAGGGTGCTCAGGCCTTGGAAGGGGCTGTGCAAGGAGCTTTGGAGTGCCCATCCCTGGATGTGGCACTCAGCGCTCTGGGCTGGGTGACTGCTTGGACTCGGTGACTTTGGAGGGCTTTTCCCAGCTCAATGATTCTGTGCTTCCGTAATTCTCGAGCTCAAACAGCCCCGTGACAAACTCTGGGCATCTGCAGAGGTGACAGCCACAGCCTCAGCGCTGGGGTGGGGAACAACCCACAGCTCCGGCACTGTCCGAGCGGTAACCACAGAACGCTGGCACGGCTCGGGCTGGAAGGGGCCTCTCCCACACGGGGGCCTCTCCCACACGGGGGCCTCTCCCACACGGGGGCCTCTCCCACACGGGGCCGCTCCCACACGGGGGCCTCTCCCACACACGGAGCGTTCCCGCCCCGGCCCGCTCCGCTCCGTCCCGCGCTGCCTCAGCCGAGCCCGGCCGGGCCCAGGCGCCTCCCCGGGGCGGGCCCGGCCCCGCGCATGCTCCGTGCGCCTCCTCCGTGCCGGGACCGCCGCCCTCCGCTCTCCGTCGCCGAGCGCTGCGGGCCGTCCCCGGGCTGAGCCGCTCCCGGCCCGGGCTGCCCGCACCCGCACCGCCCGGCCTGCACTGAGCCGTTCCCGGCCCCGCGGGGCCGCGCCGCCCCGTCCCGCCGAGCGCCACGGCAGCGGTGAGTGGGGCCGGCCGTGGCTGCCGCCCGGCCTGGGGGGGACCGGGGAGGGCGGAGCGGGCGGCGGGCGCCTTTCCCGGGGAGCGGAGCGGAGCGGGGGCGGTGTGGGCTTCTCTCGGCGGCCGCGTCCCGGACTCAGCACGGCGGGCGCGCCCGGGGTGCGGAGCGGCTGCGGGCCCTGAGCCGAGACGGGCCGGTGCCCGTGAGGAGTCGCCGCGTTCCCCTGGTCCGAGAGGGAGCGGAACCGCCGGGCCCCTTGTGTCCCAGAGGGAGCGGAACCGCCGCGTTCCCCGGTCCGAGAGGGAGCGGTACCGCCGCGTTCCCCCGGTCCCAGAGGGAGCGGAACCGCCGCGTTCCCCTGGTCCGAGAGGGAGCGGAACCGCCGCGTTCCCCCGGTCCGAGAGGGAGCGGAACCGCCGCGTTCCCCCGGTCCCAGAGGGAGCAGAGCCGCCGGGTCCCCTGTGTCCCAGAGGGAGCGGAGCCGCCCGGTCCCCTGTGTCCCAGAGGGAGCGGAGCCGCCCGGTCCCGTGTCCCAGAGGGAGCCGATGGAGGTGCCCCTGGTGCCCCTCAGGCAGGGGCGCGGGGCTGTGCGGGCAGGGCTGTCAGAGCCACGTTCCGGCCCCGGGGAACAGCAGTGAAACAGCCCCGGTTGTGGCCGCCGGTGGGTTTGGGGCAGTTAGAAGCCCCCGGAGCCCCGGGTGAGCCCTGACCGTGAGCTCTCTGTACCGGGGGCAGCTGATGGTGTCCGGCTGTCGGTCTGGCAGCTGTGCTCTGCACGCAGGGACACTTGGGGACATCCTCCACCGCCCTCTGCCCCTTCCCTCACGGGACATCACCCCAAAGGACACGCAGGGATGAGGAGCAGGGAACCTGGCGAGTTGTGCCGATTGTGCATCTTCTGCAGATGCCTAAACCAGAATTCTGCTCTGTGTGTGTGTGTGACAAAGTAATTGCTGTGTTAGATTATGGCTGCGAATCGGAACTATATCGATCTTTAAGGTCTCTTCCAACCCAAACCAATCTATGGTTCTATAACCGTGTTGAATTGGGATTTTTAAAACCCATATATGAGGAGAACCAGGATAAATCTGAAGCACATCAAGGCTGCTGCTAATAATGCAGATTGAGGGTAGGAAGACAGCTCAGTGTGGCATCCTCAGAGGATGGATCCAGCTCTGTTTACAAAACCCCTGTGCTGAGGAGGATGCAGTGTCTGTTCCAAGGGATTAGCAATGGGAAGTCATAATTTGAGGCACGTCTAGAATGCAAAATGCAAGACAACTTCGGGATTTTTTTTTTTTTGGTGATTCATTTATTGGGGGAGGCAGATGGAAATAACTCCAAGTCGTGTCAGTGTTTAAACTGAACTCCAAAGAACCCAACTTTACTCGGGGAAGATTCCTGCACTTTTATTCCCGGGTGGAGTGGATGCACTCGGGTGCTGCTTTATTCGGGTGCTGCAGCTCGCTATTAAGTTCAGTTTTGCCCTTATAAGGGGACTGGGAGGCATTTCCTCCTGGCACTTGTTTTTAAAACACACAGGAAGTTGCACCTTGATCTGGGTCTGTGCTAGGTGATAGCAGGACAGGTGCTTTGAAATGCGGGGCAGCCGACAAACCCGCCAGGCTTGAGATGTTGGAGTTTGTCATCGCAGGCAGATGCTACAAATGTTTTTGTTGGTACATTTTTGGTGATTCAGTTGTTAAATATGTCACTGATCTAAGTGTCACAGTGTCAGCAAGCTGTCCCAAAGCCTGGTGGCACAGCGTGTCTCTGCCCTTTGTGATGTGAAAAGCTTGTAAAAAGCCACAGGGATTTGGTTTAAATTTAGAATATAATGAAATATATTATAGAATATAAACACTTTTATAGTAAATATACTATTATATACTTATATACTTATATTATATACTATAAATATACTTATTTATAGTAAATATAAAAACAATTTACTATAAACACCAAACAGGAATGATTTTTAAGCTTGTGAACTCCTGGAAGGTTGTGCACATTTATTCAGAATTAATTGCAAAGTGGCTTTTCTTTTTTTGAGAGGTAGCTTCTGTAAATGTTGAGCTGTTTCTGTCTGTTCAATGATTTTAGTTTAAAAATTCAGGAATATTTAATGGAAAAACTTTGAAAAGCAAACAGGTATCAGCTGCAAAGCAAAAAGCTGAAGTGCACCTGAACAGTCACTCAGGGGGTAAAATCAATATTCCTTTTAAACTCATTTTTCTCTCGGTCAGAGTCTGCAATTTCAAGTTAGTTTTATTCTTTTACCTGACCTCTTCGGGGCTGGAAGTAAAGCAGGGTTCTTACAAGTGGTATAAATTCAAGAAGTTCACATGGACATTTCTGTAA
Source organism: Geothlypis trichas (assembly GCA_009764595.1). Classification (NCBI taxonomy): domain Eukaryota; kingdom Metazoa; phylum Chordata; class Aves; order Passeriformes; family Parulidae; genus Geothlypis; species Geothlypis trichas. The sequence continues at coordinate 29,803,327 of CM019909.1, read as the reverse complement.
TAGTTTAGTCTTGCAAATAGAGACAGAATTCAGAGAAATCAGCTTCCCTTTTTTTTGTGTGGAGGGGAAAAAAAATCCATTTTCACAGCTAGCATCCTGCCAGCTTCACCCCTTTCCCCCTTCTCCCTGGACTTGGAGGTGAAACACCTTTTCCTTCAACTGAGCTTTCCTTGGCACCTTCTGGTGCCTGCTCTGGCTTGAGGAGGAGGCTCAAAATGAAGAAAGGAGCTCCAAAATCCAGCAGCCAGGTGGATAAATGGACAATCCTTGTGTTGGTGGCACTTGCAGCACGAAGAGCTGCTCGGATTCCTTACACACCGAGGTGTTTGCGTTGTTTGGAGATCCCAAAGCTTTCAGACATAAAAGCAAACCCTTGGGACTGCTTTTATGGAGGTGTGAAAAGGGTTCTTGGGAGGATTTCCGACCCAGGAAGGAGCTTGAGAAGCCAAATTGTGCAGGGAACACCGAGCTGGGGCTCGTTCCTGGTTTGTCTGGTGTCCAACAGCAATTAGAAATGATAAAGTGTTTTCTTCTGGGTGAGAAACTGGCAATATTGTTCTTTTTCAGCCTGGCTACCAATTTGCAATTCAAGCATTATTCCTGTAAACACACTCAGAGTTGCTGCAGAGCTTTGAAGCATTTCATATGCAATTAGATTTCAGGTATTGGTGATGGCAAACACTTGGTAAATTGATAGAAAATGGCTTTTACAGTTCGAGCACGTAATTCAGGCAGTTAATGCTGAGAGCCTGCCTGCAATAATGCTTTCCATGGCCTCAGTTTTGCTGGCAGGCTGAGACAGAAATGCTTCAGCCTCCTCAAGAAGGAAAGTGGAGCTTTAAAAAATCAGCATTTTGGGCTTTTGGCAGCTCAGTTGCCTCTTCCATCTCAAGTTTCTGTGCAAGACTTGAAGTGACAAATGAAGAGAAATTTTTCTCTCATTTCATTTCTTTAGCAGCACTTGGGGGCTCCCATCCAGGATTCATTTCACATAGATCCTTCCAAAAAACTAAACCAGTGCAGAAAAACTGCTGGAAGAAGAAGTTGCTGATGGTTTTCTTGGGCAAAATGTCTGCAAGTTTCTCTTGACTGAAAGTGGAGAGGAGGAAGTATAATTTAGTGGTTTTAATGGCCTGGCCTGTTGCAGCCAGGTGGATTTTTAAGGAACATGCCCTGACCATTTTCTGCATGCTGAAGAAAGACTGCAAATAGTTTTGCTGGCTGGAGTAATTATTTTTTATTTTTTTTCTTGAGCTGGTTATATAAATGTAACATAAATTGCATAACTGAGAGAAAAATTGAACTACAGGAAACTGGGAGAGCAGCCTTCACACAGAAAAGTAAAGTCTGGAGCAGCTGCTCTGCAAATCAATAATGGCTTTTGCACAGTGTGGGAGGTTTGATAACAGTGATATCAACAGGGCCCTCTGTGTGTGATGTGATCATGATTATGCCTTGAAACTGCTGGCACATGAAATTATTCTGTTTCATTTATTTGAGGTTTCCTTCTCCGCCTTCTAAGTTGTAAAAGGTAATTTAGGAAATAAAGGGAAAGAGCTGGAAGTTGATGGAAAAGCAGAGGATTTATGATTTATGCATTATCCTGAACTGTGCAGAAAGGTAGTGGTGAAAAGCTGAGGGAAGAATAAAAAGAGTTTTTATTTGAGGAGGAAGCAAGTAAGGTGGAATTAAGCAGAGAGTAGGAAAATTGTGCAATTAAAATGATTTGGTGCTGCTGTTGGTCCTGTTTGCATCTGGTTGCAAAAAGTTTTCTGGAAATAGCAAGAAGGAGCCTTTACAAGGGGATTGCTTTGGGAAACTCAGCTGTCATAAATCCATTGATGTGGTAGCTTTGCTTTATGACAGATTTTACTGCTGCTCCTTTGAAGCAGGTCTGCTGCATAAGGAAGGCTGTGCTAATAAAGGGAATAATAAAGGGAATTAATCTAGTGTTTAATGCAATATTCTCTGAATTTTGAAGCGTGTGGGATTTACTGTGAGTCAAGAGTTTGCCCCAGTTCCCAAAGCATAATTCTCTTTGAACACAAAATCTGACAACTGCTCTTCCTCCTTCCAGGAGAAAACTCCTAAAGGGAATTTGCACATTCCTCCCTTGTTTATAGAATGGATCTGAGAGGGGCTTTGGCTTGTTGAAGCCCCAGAATATGAATATAGTTCAAACTTTGAGCAGTTTGGGACTCCAAGTGCTGTTTAGATTATTCCTTGAGTGTTTCCTGTCTCTTCCAGCTATTCCAAGACTGAGTGGAATTTGTCTTGCTCATCAGGGGGCCCAGCTGGAGTTTAGCAGGATATTGAAATATTAAATTGTATTAGAGATACTCTTAATAATAACCCTTTAATGTGGTGCATATTCTCTCAAAATGAGTTTATTGGTCTTCCACTCAGATCTTTGAGACCACTTCATTTTCCTGGCTGGAAGCTGGCACTGAGCTAATATTGACTGATATCATTTGGAACAGGAAAAAATTGTTGTTCAGCTTAGGAAATCTGGGAAATACCCTTGACACCTTGTTTGTCAGGAAAAGGACAGATCTAAACCTTCCACCTTTTATTTTTTAGATAAGGAAAATGGAGCAGACAGTGCCCATTCTATGACTGAGAGAGGAGGGGGAACACAATTTGTTTGTGTATGGACTCAGATTTTCAGGAAATCAATTTGGCTGAGGTGACTTTTATGTTCATTTTGAGCACGGAGAGATACAAGAAACAAAACAAACCTTAAAACCCTTGGCACTTGGTCAGTCTAAATGACTTCCTGGTGCTTGCCATCCATAAATACCTGGCTCTGCTCTCCTCTGGATTTTACTAAAGTGTGATAACAAATGCAAAGCATGGTTTTATATTTCTGTGCATTGTTCTGTTTGATTTTTATCTTTTCATGGAGATCAATTAGTTGTAAAGCATCACATGTTTAAGGGGAAAAAAAGTATTAAAGGCACCACCTTAAGTACTGCATTAGGCTCAGTCTTTTGTATTTAAATCTGTTTTGCATGGTTGTTTTTTTTGTCCCCAGGATCTCAAACTCTCACCTTTTATCTCCTGCATGGAAAAAAGGGGTGGCCACCCTCAGTGCTGAGGTTTTGAATTCAAAATCCAAGATCCAGCTGCAAGGTGACATTTGCAGGTCACTTTGTGTGATGTTTGTGCACCCAGCGTTTCATGTTTACTGAGGATGCACAAGAAATAACCTTTCACTTCCTGGACACTTGTGTATTTCACTTTTCCTCAAAGTACAGCAAAGCAGGCACCAATAATTTTGAAATTGCTGGGGCTGAGAGTTTAAAAGTTCACCAAGCACCAGAGGTCAGGGAGCCTGAGCTGTGAGTGTCACACCTTTGTATTGTCACCTTTGACAGCTCTGTCACTCTGCTACAGGAATTACAAAAACTATTACAAATTCACTTTGCCTCTTTGCTCTTTCACTCTTGATTTGTGTTGCATTTATATTAAATTATATATATTTTTTAATACCTTTCTGTCTTGTTTTTAATGCTGAAGGTAGAGAAAGGTGCATTTGATTTTGGTAATGAAGCTGCAATTCCCAGACTCAGCCCTTGCTGCCTTCCAGTGTTCCTGATAGAAAAGTCTCTTTGGGCTCTTCTGAAATGGAGTTATAACCTTGAAACTTCTCTCTTAGAAACCTCAGGGCTTGGCTTAAATGTCTTTTATTTGACTTAGGTATTTATTTGTAGGAATCTCTTAACAACTCCAGGCCCTAAAGACAAGGAATAGTCCAGAGCTCATCCAGAGACAAGGAACCTGTGTGATCCCTGATTTTAGTGGGATCACAGCAATTCCTTGCCAGTTGTGCTCACTGTCCTGAGGGGAACTTTGGGGTTGTTTCTTGGTGATACAGAACAAAGCCTGATGGATGCATCCCATGGAGATGCAAATTGCTGGCAGAGCTTTGTAGCTGGAATTCTCCCCTGGAAACCTTTGTTTTACCAAGTGGAAAAAATCAACTTGCCTTGTTCTACACCAGCAATTGTTATGGGAGGAATTCATGGCCTTGAACAACTTTCTTGTACTTGTGGGGTTGGTTAACAGAGGAGGGCCTGGGTTTGATTTGGATGTTAAATGAAAGGATAAATAGGGATGGCTGGCTTAGAGCTGCATTTTAACCAAAGAACAGCTATCTTCTGCCAAGTTAAAAAAAACAACAACCCTGTGGCTTTTACAGCGCTTTCAGCTTCCTGCACATGTGACTGACAGCTCAGCCAGGCTGCAGATAGAAAACCCAGATACATCAGCAAACAGGCTGGGCTTAAACAGGCCCCGTTTAAATCCTGCTCAGCCCGTGCCAGCACAGCCTGAAACACCTCAAAGCTGAGGAGCTGATCAGATTAACGGGGCTGTGAGATCAACTCTTCACCCTGCTGGGGATTGACTGGTGTTTACCTTGCATTTAAAGAGTGCTGCTGATACCTCAGGTTTGGCTTTTCTATTTTCCCATTCTGTGCTGCTTTAGTGTGTGGGGCTGGGCTCACATCAGGGGATGCTGAGCTCTGTGCACAGAGCAGGGACACAAAACAATTCCTGCTCCAGCTGGGCACCAAGGACAAATGATCCAAATCTCAGCCCAGGAGCACAAACACCGTGGGCTGCAGAGAGAAAAACAAGCAGGGTGGGACTGCCTGGGCTAAAGCTGGGATGGGACAATGAACTGCAAGATGCAAATGGAGCAGAACTGATCCCAGGGACAGAGCCCCGTGCCCGCTCGTGCATTTTGGGGCCATTTGGGTTCATCTTGGCTTCAGTTTGTGACCATTTGGGTTCATTTTGTGACCATTTGGGTTCATTTTGTGACCATTTTGGGTTCATTTTGTGACCATTTGGGTTCATTTTGTGTTCAATTTTTGACCATTTGGGTTCATCTTGGGTGCAGTTTGTGACCATTTTGGGTTCATTTTGTGTTCAATTTTTGACCATTTTAGTTGATCTTGGGTGCAGCCCTGGCTGGGCTCTGGTTCTGCCCAAGGTGGATCCATGGAGGAGATGCTGTGAATCAATCCCTGCTTTATTCTGGAACTCTGCCCAGCCTGCACAAGGCATCAGCACCTCCATGTTTAGTCACTCTTAGGAATTTACTGTTGAATTAAGTGGAAAAAACCTCAACATTTTCCTTGACTCGTGTTGTTTGAGGGGGCAGCAGAGCTGCTCTGGGGCATCCTTGGAGTTTCAGGAGGTTTCTCCTCAGTTCTGTGGAACTTGGGAAAATCCTGTGTGAGGAACAGCAAGCTGAGCTGAGATGGAGAACTTTAGCTCCATCAGGCTCTGAATTGTTCACTGAATTGTCCACTGAATTGTTCTCCCCACACTTGCCCCACAGCCTGGGCCTGCTGCTGTGTCTGTGCCTTATTTCCCTTTCATATAGAACCACCAACTCTCTCAGTATATTAATTTCATGTGATTCCTAATTTTATATTTTAAATCTGAATTTTATATTATTTTATATTCATTTTAGATGAATTTATATTCATTTTAGATGAATGTATGTTTATTTTCTATTTCATGTGATAGGAATTTTATGTCAATATTTGTTTTATTGGGATCAAGACAGAACCTGCCAGCCTATAAATCTGTATCCTGCCTCACCTTCACTCTTGACATGACCCCTCCTTGATTTTGTTTCATGCTTTGCTGAACAAACTCCTCAGGACTTGTTGAGGCTGCTGAGTCCTTGTTACTCAACAGCCTGATGAGGTTTAATTAGCAGTGAAATTTGTGTGTGTGCCCACTCTGCTGCTCCCTTTGGCCCCTGGGCTCTGTAAAGCTCAGCTTTGCACACACAGTGCCCATCCCTGCAATTGTTAATGTTCAAAACCACAAAATCACAGAGTGATTCTATTCTATTCTATTCTATTCTATTCTATTCTATTCTATTCTATTCTATTCTATTCTATTCTATTCTATTCTATTCTATTCTATTCTATTCCATTCCATTCCATTCCATTCCATTCCATTCCATTCTATTCTTTTTTTCTTTTCTATTCTATTCTTTTTATTAAGAGCTCTGGGAATTGGGGTATTACAACCCAAATCTGATTCCCACCATACATTCGAGGTGAAGGTGTTTTATACTCTATGGTTACATCACTTTCATGTTAATTATTAAACTGACATTGTTCTGTTGTATACATAGATTTCAGCTAAACATAGCCCCTGTTAAATTTCCAACATAGCTTCTCATGATTCTTCTTATGGTTGTATAATAATTATACTTAATTACTAAACAATCATCACATCTAACAATTATATCATTTATCATACTGCTTCTATGCAGTGATCTGAGAAAACACAAAGCCTGACATTTTAGAGTTCTATCTTTAACATTTTCCAGTGTTCCACTATCACCAGCTTTGTGAAAACAACTTCTCCTGCTTTTCCAACTTTTTTTTTCAAGATTATTCCCCAAAATGCAAAAAAATCAGGAGATGCTGAAGCTCCTGCTGCTCTTCTTCCCTCTAAGCTGTGCAAACCCTGCTGCTGCTTTTGGTGTTGCTTTCCTGCTTCTCCAGGTGTTGGTGTTCAAAAACACAAAATCACAGAGTGATTCTATTCTATTCTTTTTATTCTTTTTTCTTTTCTATTCTGTTCTTTTTATTAAGAGCTCTGGGAATTGGGGTATTACAACCCAAATCTGATTCCCACCGTACATTGGAGGTGAAGGTGTTTTATACTCTATTGTTACATAACTTTCATGTTAATTATTAAACTTACATTGTTCTGTTGTATACATAGATTTCAGCTAAACATAGCCCCTGTTAAATTTCCAACATAGCTTCTCATGATTCTTCTTATATAATAATTATACTTAATTACTAAACAATCATCACATCTAACAATTACATCATTTATCATCCTGCTTATATGCAGTGATCTGAGAAAACACAAAGCCTGACATTTTAGAGTTCTATCTTTAACATTTCCAGTGTTCCACTATCACAATGATTCCATAAAAACTGAATTTCTCCAAGCTTTGTGGCAAGTTCAGCCTTGCAAATACACCTGAGATGCACACCACTCCTCCTGATGGTTTTGCTGATATTTCAAAGATTTTTATTCAAAAACCTTTTTCCAGGGAAAAGATTCCCTGCCTGTTTCAGCTGAGCTTTTGGGGGCAGTTCTGCATTTGGGGCAGGCCAGCTGGCACAAGTGATGCCTCACAATGCCCCATCCCTGCTCTGCTGGCTGCCACAATTCCATTTTTCACCAATAAACACTGATAACCATCATTGATAAAGCAGTGACACCTTCACCAGGCTCTTGGTGCATCTGCTCACAGCCACAGCAATTTTAGAAATATTTTAGGGGATCTTCTAATCACCAAGTTATCCTTTAATTTTAAAAAATCTCTTTTCAGTACAGTTTAGAAGTTTTCTAAATGAGTGGAATTTAGGCTGTTTCAGGATATTTATTTATTTATTAAAACCTGTTGTTGCTCATTTCCAGAGACAGAGTAAATTGGGAGTGGTTAATTAGAAGGGAAAGCTGAAATTGTGATCCCCATCTTCTGAACAAATGCACACTGATGGTGCTGTAAAACTTTTCTGCATGTCTGTACTCACTGGGAGGGCACAGCCTGAAACAGAAATATTTCATTTATAAATCCCCAGCCAAAGCTTAAGGAGCAGCTTTGTGTGTTATCTCTCTGTTTAATTTTTTAGGATTTAATTTGGACTCTTAAGAATGGGGTTTAGACCAGGACTCTGCTCTATGAGCATCCCATTATAAAATTGGGTAATTCCCTTTTTCCCCATCAGTCTCAGCCTGAAACAGAAATATTTCATTTATTAAGCCCCAACCAAAGCTTAAGGAGCAGCTTTGTGTGTTGTATCTCTGTTTAATTTTTTAGGATTTAATTTAGACTCAGACTCTCAAGGATGGGGTTTAGACCAGGCCTCTGCTCTATGAGCACCCATTATAAAATTGGGTAATTCCCTTTTCCCCCATCAGTCTCAGCCTGAAACAGAAATATTTCATTTATTAAGCCCCAGCCAAAGGCTTAAGGAGCAGCTTTGTGTGTTATATCTCTGTTTAATTTTTTAGGATTTAATTTAGACTCAGACTCTTAAGGATGGGACTTAGACCAGGCCTCTGCTCCATGAGCATCCCATTATAAAATTGGGTAATTCCCTTTTTCCCCATCAGTCTCAGCCTGAAACAGAAATATTTCATTTATTAAGCCCCCACCAAAGGCTTAAGGAGCAGCTTTGTGTGTTATATCTCTGTATAAACAGAGCTTAATTTTTTAGGATTTAATTTAGACTCTTAAGGATGGGACTTAGACCAGGCCTCTGCTCCATGAGCATCCCATTATAAAATGGGCCAAAATTGGGTAATTCCCTTTTCCCCCCATCAGTCTCAGCCTGAAACAGAAATATTTCATTTATTAAGCCCCAGCCAAAGCTTAAGGAGCAGCTTTGTGTGTTATATCTCTGTATAAACAGAGCTTAACTTTTTAGGATTTAATTTAGACTCAGACTCTTAAGGATGGGGTTTAGACCAGGCCTCTGCTCCATGAGCATCCCATTATAAAATGGGCCAGAATTGGGTAATTCCCTTTTTCCCATCAGTCATGGTGAGCTAGAAAATGGGGACAGGAGGGAAAAATTCCTTTTTTGGGTGCTCTGAGCAGAGCTGGAGGCTCAGGTTGGATTTTCCCTACTGAACCTCACAGCATTTTCTGTTTCCAGCTCAGGTTTATTTTCCTGCTTGGATTTGCATTTGCTCCTGATTGTTTCCTGGAGCTGGGACCTAAAAATATAAAAATATAAACCAGGGTGGGTTTTTATCTGGGAGCATGAGTAATAGGGGGGTCAGAACAATTAATTATGCAATAATGATGTTCTTTCCTCTTTCAGTTTGTGGCTTGGTCTGGTTCTCAGTCAAAGGTTTGGTTTTAGGAAGAGAGAAATGGTGATTTAATCAGGATGTGCTTTTAATAAGACAAAATGTCTTCTTGTGCTGAAGAAAATAAATAATTTGTATTAATAATACACCATCCTCTATTTAGGAGGCTGGGACATCTTTCATGTAGCACTGTAGTAATAAATAATTTTTAATACAATTAACATCCATTTTTAATACAATTAACATCCATTTTTAATACAATTAACATCCATTTTTAATACAATTAACACCTCAGACATCCATTTTGAACTTCAATTTGCATTTATTTCTAGTTTAAATGTATTTCAATCCTATTGATAACCAACAAGGAATGGCTGTTCCTGGAATATCTGGAATTCTTCCCTTACCCCATCTGTTTGTTACAGTAAACAGCAAAGAATTTCCAAGATTTTCAAATTGTGGCTTTGGCTTCTGTAATTCTCAATTCCATTGTTCCCTGAAATGGCAGGCTGCCTTTTCCAGAGCTTTTCTCAAAAGCATTTTTTATTTGAGGAAAATGAGATGGGTCCTTCCCAACCCAAACCATTGCAGGGTTCCAGGCCAAAAATGTGATGAGAATTGGCAGAAAATAGAATTTCAAGCAGCCTAAATGCAGCCCTTTGCCCTGATTGCAGTGACTTGTGCTCACAATCTCAGCTCTGGGTTTTTGAGACAAAAATAAGAAGTGGGATGGGATTTCTGGAGTGTTTAACACTTCATAAATCAATATGTGAAAATAAAAATATTCAGAGTGAGTGTTGTGAGTGGAATTATTTTCCTTGCTGTGATGGATGAGGAAACAGTGCCATGCAAATTTTGATTTTTGGGAATCCAATTCTCCTCATGCTGGTTTTGTAGAGCAGGGTTATGCTGGTTTTTCTTGAAATTCAGGTGAATTTACCCATGAGGATGTTTTCTGCTTTCCACTAAAATGTCAAATATTAATTGTACAGTGAGCACTGAAGGGGTTGTGCACTGATGGATTTATTGAGTTTATTTCCCTGTAAGAATGAATGAAATCACTCCTTTTTTCCTATTTACATGGAAATATATATAATATATAATCCATCAGCTCTGGGTTTCTTGAGACAAAAATAAGAAGTGGGATGGGATTTCTGGAGTGTTTGACACTTCATAAATCAGGGATTTGAGTATCTGAAAATAAAAATACACAGAGTGAGTGTTGTGAGTGGAATTGGTTTTCCTTGCTGTGATGGTGAGGAAACAGTGCCATGCAAATTTTGATTTTTGGGAATCCAATTCTCCTCTTGCTGGTTCTGTAGAACAGGGTTATGCTGGCTTTTCTTTAAATTCAGGTGAATTTGCCCATGAGGATGTTTTCTGCATGTTGTTCCACTAAAATATCAAATATTAATTGTACAGTGAGCACTGAAGGGGTTGTGCTCTGATGGATTTATTGAATTTATTTCCCTGTAAGAATGAATAAAATTACTCCTTTTTTCCTGTTTACATGGAAATATCTATAATATATAATCCATCAGCTCTGGGTTTCTTGAGACAAAAATAAGAAGTGGGATGGGATTTCTGGAGTGTTTAACACTTCATAAATCAGGGATTTGAGTATCTGAAAATAAAAATATTCAGAGTGAGTGTTGTGAGTGGAATTGGTTTGCCTTGCTCTGATGGATGAGGAAACAGTGCCATGCAAATTTTGATTTTTGGCAATCCAATTCTCCTCTTGCTGGTTTTGTAGAGCAGGGTTCTGGTGTTTTTTCTTTAAATTCAGGTGAATTTGCCCATGAGAATATTTTCTGCATGTTGTTCCATTAAAATATCAAATATTAATTGTACAGTGAGCACTGAAGGGGTTGTGCTCTGATGGATTTATTGAATTTATTTCCCTGTAAGAATGAGGAAAATCACTCATTTTTTCCTGTTTACATGGAAATATCTATAATATATAATCCATCAGCTCTGGGTATCTTGAGATAAAAATAAGAAGTGGGATGGGATTTCTGGAGTGTTTAACACTTCATAAATCAATATCTGAAAATAAAAATATTCAGTGAGTGTTCTGAGTGGAATTATTTTCCTTGCTGTGATGGATGAGGAAACAGTGCCATGCAAATTTTGATTTTTGGGAATCCAATTCTCCTCTTGCTGGTTTTGTAGAGCAGGGTTCTGCTGGTTTTTCTTTAAATTCAGGTGAATTTGCCCATGAGAATGATTTCTGCTTTCCACTAAAATATCAAATATTAATTATACAGTGAGCACTGAAGGGGTTGTGCTCTGATGGATTTATTGAATTTATTTCCTGTAACAATGAATAAAATCACTCCTTTTCTCCTATTTACATGGAAATATCTATAATATATAATCCATCAGCTCTGGGTTTCTTGTGGGATGGGATTTCTGGAGTGTTTAACACTTAATAAATCAATATCTGAAAATAAAAATACACAGAGTGAGTGTTGTGAGTGGAATTATTTTCCTTGCTGTGATGGATGAGGAAACAGTGCCATGCAAATTTTGATTTTTGGGAATCCAATTCTCCTCATGCTGGTTTTTTTCTTTAAATTCAGGTGAATTTACCCATGAGAATGTTTTCTGCTTTCCACTAAAATATCAAATATTAATTGTACAGTGAGCACTGAATGGGGACAAAAATAGGCTGTGCTCTGATGGATTTATTGAGTTTATTTCTCTGTAAGAGTGAATAAAATTAATCCTTTTTTCCTATTTACATGGAAATATATACCTGGAGTATATATTTCAATTAATTAATTGCAAATAATCTTTTATAGAAAGATAACCACTGTGTTTGCACAAAAAGTCACATGCATAAAAATAAACTTTGGCTTTTTTATTGTGGTTAAATTTATTTTATCTGCATTTCTAGTTGAGAAATGAACCAATTTGACTTTGGGACATAAATACCAAGGCAGAAATGGTCCAGGGCAATATTTGGATTTGAAATTCAGGGATTTGTGGAAATTCTCAGGTTGCTTAAGAAAAGTGCTGAGGGGTTGATAAATCCAGTTTACTGCAGGAATTACAGATATTTGATCCTAAAACTGATTTCTGTGAGTTTTATCTTAATTTTTGTCTTGTTAAGTCTGGGATTAATTTTCCAACACAGCTTCGTGTCCCTAATATTTATTAAATATCTACTAAAATATTCTCTCAGATCTTAGAATTCTGAAGCATTTGATTTTCAATTTTCAATTCAAGCCTTTTATTTTTATTTGTTTATGCATTTTGAGTCAGCTTTCATGGGATAACAACACTCTGTGAATTACAGTGATTTCTGATTTTTTTCCCAAAAATCCAGAGGTTTCTGTCAATTCTGGAAGTGCCTGATGTGGGATTGCTTTGTTTTTGTAAGGGATCAAGCAACAAGTAGAAATTGAAGATTTTGTTATTCAAATCCAAGTTACTGCAGGAATTACAGATATTTTATCCTAAACCTGATTTCTGTGAGTTTTATCTTAATTTTTGTCTTGTTAAGTCTGGGATTAACTTTCCAACACTGCTTCATGTCCCTAATATTTATTTAATGTGTACTAAAACATTCTCTCAGGTCTTTGAATTCTGAAGCATTTGATTTTCAATTTTCAATTCAAGCATTTGATTTTCAATTTTCAATGCAAGCATTTGATTTTTATTTTTTTTTAATGCATTTTGACTCAGCTTTCATGGGATAACAGCACTCTGGGAATTACAGTGATTTTTGAGCCTCCCAAAAATCCAGAGGTTTCTGTCAATTCTGGAAGTGCCTGATGTGGGATTTCTTTGTTTTTGTAAGGGATCAACCACCAACAAGAAGAAGAAATTGAAGGTTTTGTTATTCAAATTCCTCTGTGATAACTGACAGTTCAATTTCTGAGCTGTTTTTAAGGCCAGAAAAAGGAAGTTCTTGATGGAAAAGAGAATTTAGAGCTGAAAGCTCAGCCTGTGGCATCCTCAGTTTTGTACATGCACAGGCACCTTCTGCTTTTATTCTCCAGGAAATAAAATATTATAAATATTTAAATTAAATATTATAAATTTATTTTTAATTTTCTCCACATTTCCACATGTTTTGCAGGGGGATTTTGCTTCCCACAGTGGGATTTGTAGGAAGTGCAGTGAAATATTTCTTGCACTGTATTTGCAAGCAGGAAATGTCCAGATGCTTCACAAAAGTTCTTTTTTTCCACAGAAAAAAGAATTAGAATATTTATATTATAATATATATATATATATTTATATAATATATATATAATATTAAATATATTATATATATGTATATATATATATATATATATATATATATATATATTCCAACCCCTGGTTGGATGTGTGTATATATATATATATTTTATATATATATATATAAATATATATATATATAATATATTCCAACCCCTGGTTGGATGTGTGTATATATATATATATATATATATATATATATTTATATTTATATATATTAAATATATATATAAATATATATATATATAAATATATATATATAAATATATATATATAAATATAATATATAATATATATGATATATAAATATATATATATATATATATATATTATATATTCCAACCCCTGGTTGGATGTGTGTGTATATATATATATATATATATATATATATATATATATGAAAATATATATATATAAATATACATATATAATATATAAATATTATATATATAATATATAAAATATATTATATATATATATATATATTATATATTCCAACCCCTGGTTGCAAATCCAGGTTTTGGATTTGTGACAAGCAGTTTCATCACAGTGAATAAAAAAGGGGAGAGATGTAATTTATGATTTAAAGTTCCTCAGACTTGTCTTTCTCCTCTTTTCTTAATTTATTTTTAAATTTTTCCTCCATCTTTCCAAATTTCCAGGCTGTGAGATTCACAGATTTCCCTTGGAACTCTTCTTTTCCAGCTGTGTTCACTCCTCTTTCTCATTTATAATAATATCAAAAAAATAAAAATCCAGAGTGGGGTGTGAAGCTAAACTCAGTTAAAACTAACCCCAAGGTTTTGCAGCAAATAATGAATTCTAAATTTACCCTGCCCCTGCAAAAAACAAAGAAAAATTCAGAAAATTTCGTGGCTCGTGGTGTCTGAGGCACAGAATGTTTTGGTAGTTCTGGTATCAGGTTCAAAAGGGGAAACACAAAACCCCAGTTCCTGTTTTTGTGTCTTGACAGTTTGAGCTGGGACTTTGTTGCTGCTGGGTTTTGTTCATTTAGAAATTGCTTTTTATATATATAAATTTATATATATATAAAATTATATATATAAAAAGCATATAAAATTATATACATATATATATTATTTTACAAAAAATATATATATATTTACAAAATATATATACATATATACAAAATATATATAATATATTTTATATATTATATATATTTATATATATATTTAAATATATAATAAATATATATATAAATAAATATATATTATATATATATTTATATATATGAATATTTATATAAATATATATAAAAATATATATTAGATATATAAATATATATAAATAAATAAATATTATATAATATATATTTATATATATAATATTTATATAAATATAAATATATATATAAAATATATATATAATATATATAAAAATAAATATAAATATATATATAAATATATATATTTATATATATAAATATATATAACATAAATAATATATAATATATTTTATATATTATATATTTACAAAATATATATACAAATATATATATATTATTATACAAAAAATAATATATAATATTATAATATAATATAAATATTATATTATTTATAATATATATTATAAATAAATTTATAAATTATTTATAATTATAATATATATTTTATAAAAATATATATATAATTTATAAATATATATAAAATTATATATATAAAAAGCATATAAAATAATATATATATTATTTTACAAAAAAATATATATATTTACAAAATATATATACATATGTACAAAATATATGTATATATTTTGTATATGTATTTACAATATATATATACAAAATATATATATATTATTATACAAAAAATAATATATATTATAATATAATATAAATATTATATTATTTAGAATATATATTATAATAAATTTATAAATTATTTCTAAATTATAAATATATATTTTATAAAAAATATATATAATTTATAAATATATATAAAATTATATATAAAAGCATATAAAATAATATATATCTATTATTTACAAATATATGTATATTTTTACAAAATATATATACATATATACAAAATATATGTATATATTTTGTACATATATTTACAAAATATATATACAAAATATATATATTATTATACAAAAAATAATATATATATAATATAATATAAATATTATATTTATAATATATATTATAAATAAATTTATAAATTATTTATAAATTATAAATATATATTTTATAAAAATATATATATTTATATAAATATATATTTAATATATATATTTATATATATAAAAATATATATAAAAATATATATAAATATATTAAAAATATATATTAAAAAAATATATATAATTTATAAATAAGTTAGTCTGGGCTTAACCTTTATCTGTCCTTTTTTTCTGAGTGAAGGTGAAAATTTCACCCAAATTAGTGATGTTGTGTTTTTTCTGGAAAAAAAAAGAGCAGAAAATTGTATTTTTTAATTAGGCACAACCTAATGGTGATTAAAAATTAATAATTCCTTCATAGGTCCTCAATAGAGGAATGCAATTATAGTACACAGTAACTTCCAGAAGATAGGAAATATTTTTCCTAAAAGTTTTAGGATTTTTCCTCTTGTATTTTTTCCTTTGATGTCCAAAAAAGGCCACTCAACCCCAAAACAAACTGTTGTTATTTTGGCAGTGTATTTATTTTTATTTTATTTATTATAAAACAAACTGTTGTTATTTTGGCAGTGTATTTATTTTTATTTTATTTATTATAAAACAAGCTGTTGTTATTTTGGCAGTGTATTTATTTTTATTTTATTTATTATAAAACAAATTGTTGTTATTTTGGCAGTGTATTTATTTTTATTTTATTTATTATAAAACAAACTGTTGTTATTTTGGCAGTGTATTTATTTTTATTTTATTTATTATAAAACAAACTTTTGTTATTTTGGCAGTGAGGGGAAGATGCAATAAAAACTTGAGGTAACTTCTGAAGGCTTAATGTGAGGATTAATTGCATAATTACAACATTTACATAATTAAACATTTACATAATTAAACATTTCCTCTCTGCTTTGCTGCCCCTTTTCTTCCCTTTGCCATTTCTTTATGATCTCTTTTAAGGCACGACAATTTAATTTATTTATGAAATTAATTTAATTATTGGCTCAATATCACTGCAATTCTTTGGTTTATACAGTTTTTAAGCCCATAAATAATTCATATATTACCACCTCTAGTGTCTGTATATCCCTGAGAGCTGATTAGCTTAATTAATCTTGATTAAACTTTCCATCTGTCATGAAGATTTTTTTTTAAAGGCTTTTCTGTTCTCTGTTTTCATGGTAAATGTACAGACAAAGGATAAAAATTACCAACTTTGTGGAAATTCCCTGTGTGTGAGCATCAGTTCCTGTAAATAACACAAAGAGGGGTTTTTCTCATTTTTGTGGGGTTCAGATAATAAAGGGCAGAAATTCTGCATTCAGAAAATCTGTGATGGCAGCTTTGGGATTTCTGGGCATGGTCTGGGGACAACTCAGTTATTCAGTGTTTGGAGGGCAATTCAGGAATTCAGTGTTTTGGAGGGCAATTCAGTTATTCAATATTTTGGAGGGCAACTCAGTAATTCAGTGTTTTGGAGGGCAATTCAGTTATTCAATATTTTAGAGGGCAACTCAGTAATTCAGTGTTTTGGAGGGCAATTCAGTTATTCAATATTTTGGAGGGCAACTCAGTAATTCAGTGTTTTAGAGGGCAATTCAGTTATTCAATATTTTAGAGGGCAACTGAGTTATTCAATGTTTTAGAGGGCAACTCAGTTATTCAATATTTTGGAGGGCAACTCAGTTATTCAATATTTTGGAGGGCAACTCAGTTATTCAATATTTTGGAGGGCAACTCAGTTATTCAATATTTTGGAGGGCAACTCAGGAATTCAGTGTTTTGGAGGGCAACTCAGTTATTCAATGTTTTAGAGGGCAACTCAGTAGCTCAGGGTGGCTGCAGTTAAGGGGGAGAGGGTCAGAAATTATTTCCTGAAGCCAAACGTTTGGCAGTTGCCTGTTAAACTCCTGTAGAGTGATTTTACCACAACAACCCCTCATTTTAAGTCCTTTTAAATACTGGATTTCAGCAGTATAAACCCATAAATGACATTTCTCAAAGCAATGCTTGAAGGCTGAAAGAAGGAGCAGCAAATCCTGATGGATTTTTCATTTTCCATGACCCCTCCTGTCCTGGAGCTCCTCAGGGGTGCCCAGGGAGTGCAGCAGGAGCTGTTGGGGCCAGGCTGGGACAGCAGAAAGGGCAGGAGGGATTTGGGATGAGCCTTGGGATGAGTCACCCCTGCCTGAGTCAGTGCTGAAAACCATTGAGCAAGAGTGGCCCAGCTTTGCTATTTTTAATATTTGCTTACTCACATTTACTGTACTAAGCTCCTTACAGGAAAGGTAGTTAAGAGTTGTAGTAAGCTCTTAAAGCCACTTTCCATGGCAGCAGCTCCTTTAATTAATTAGGAGTGATGTCTTCAGTCCTGTTTTTTCTGAGCTTTTAAGGTCTGGGCATAATTCTTGTGCTTGGTGTTTCCAGGAGTGCTGCTCACAGGATTGCCTCTGGACCTGCAGGGATTAATTGGATTTTAAAAGCAGCAGGAGCAGCTTGGTGGCACCTAAAGGTGTTTATTGACCTCACCAGGTGGAATTTTATCTCCAGAGGGCCATGGTTGAATATGTGAATAAAACATTGCAAGGTTTTAGCCATGATGGGATAAACAAGTCCCAGCTTTGCTGTTGCACAGCCCTGTTGGCAGTGCCACCATCCTTGGGGTGCTGCTGATGCCTTGTGCAGGATGAGCTGGACAGAGTCACAGAATAAAGCAGGGATTGATTCACAGCATCTCCTCCATGGATCCACCTTGGGCAGCACCAGAGCCCAGCCAGGGCTGCACCCAAGATGAACCCAAATGGTCAAAAATTGAACACAAAATGAACCCAAAATGGTCACAAAATGAACCCAAATGGTCACAAAATGAACCCAAAATGGTCACAAAATGGACCCAAATGGTCACAAAATGAACCCAAAATGGTCAAAAATTGAACCCAAATGGTCACAAAATGAACCCAAATGGTCACAAAATGAACCCAAATGGTCACAAACTGCACCCAAGATGAACCCAAATGGCCCCAAAATGCACGGCCGGGCACGGGGTCTGTCCCTGGGATCAGTTCTGCTCCATTTGCATCTTGCAGTTCATTGTCCCATCCCAGCTTTAGCCCAGGCAGTCCCACCCTGCTTGTTTTTCTCTCTCCAGCCCACAGTGTTTGTGCTCCTGGGCTGAGATTTGGATCATTTGTCCTTGGTGCCCAGCTGGAGCAGGAATTGTTTTGTGTCCCTGCTCTGTGCACAGAGCTCAGCATGCCCTGATGTGAGCCCAGCCCCACACACTAAAGCAGCACAGAATGGGAAAATAGAAAAACCAAACCCTGAGGTATCACCACAGCCAAGCTCTTGCTCTGCCCAAGGTGTGAGGCCTTTCAATAAATCCCTGTTTTATCCTTTAGCCCCTGTTCCAGGCAGCCTCTCCAGGTTGGATGGGGATAAACTGGGACAGCTGGGATCACTCCTGTCATATCCCTGAGATCCTGGGAGAGCACAGCCCAAAGATCCCTCCAGCAGCAGGGAAATGCTCCTGCATCCAGAGCTGCAGCTGGGCATTGTCTGCTGCTTAGGGCTTCTGGAGAGCTGGAATGAAGTCACAGCTGGGCTGAAAAATTAACTGGCCCCTAACTTTCTTATGAAACTGCTCTTGGCCAAAGCAAGAAATTGAGCTACCATCAGTTTTCATAATACTCAGACAGTGCTGGGAATGCAGATAGAGTTCACATTCCTCTCATAATTTTTGATGATGAATTCTGAAATATAGAATATATGTTCAAAGTTGGGGTTTTTTCAGTTTTTTTGCATGGTTTAGGACTCACAGGACAGTGAATCTGGAGTTAGACACCTGGAATTACCAGGCAGCCACTGCAGAAATGGCACAAGCAAATATTTTCTAAAAAGAGAGAAACAAGTGAATTTTAAATGAAAATGGAACGATTCAGCCCTTCCAGAGGTGAATAGAAGAGTTTGTTTGGATTGTTAACCTGGAGCAGGTGTGAGGCTTTCTAGAGCAGGAAGGTTGTTGGTGCCAGGCTGGAATTGCTGCTGGGGTCAGATCTGTGCCAGGTGTGAGGTGTGGCAGAGTCTGTGATGGTGTAAAGGCAAATTTGGGCATTCTGGGACAAACCCTCAGTGACAGGAGGAGTGTGCAAGCTGCTGGACAAAGCTTCAAATCCATCAGAGGAGAGGAAAGGAAAAAGGAAGGGGGAAAGGAAAAGGGAAAGGGGAAAGGAAAAAGGAATGGGGAAAGGGAAAGGGGAAAGGAAAAAGGAAAAAGAAAAGGGGAAAGGGAAAGGGAAGGGGAAAAGGGAAAGGGGAAAGGAAAAAGGAAAGGGGAAAGGGGAAAGGGGAAAGGAAAAAGGAAAAAGGAAGGGGGAAAGGGAAAAGGAAGGGGGAAAGGGGAAAGGAAAAAGGAAAGGGGAAAGGGAAAGGGGAAAGGAAAAAGGAAAGGGGACAGGAAAAAGGAAGGGGGAAAGGGAAAAGGAAAGGGGAAAGGGAAAAGGAAAGGGGAAAGGGAAAAGGAAAAAAGACGGGGGAAAGGAAAAAGGAAAGGGGAAAGGAAAAAGGAAGGGGGAAAGGAAAAAGGAAAGGGGAAAGGAAAAAGGAAGGGGGAAAGGAAAAAGGAAAGGGGAAAGGAAGGGAAGAAGGGAAAGGGGAAAGGAAAAAGGAAGGAGGAAAGGAAAGGAAAGGAAAAGGGAAAGGAAAGGGGAAAGGAAAAGGGAAAGAAAGGAAAGGGCAAGGGAAAGGAAAAAGAAAAAGGTCCCACTGCTCATCATTGTACTCTGAAGCCACCCATGTCTCACCACCTTTGAACCACTGTTGACACAATCCTCAGGTACAAACATGTGAAGTTGACTCCTATTTAGGCAGTTAGTTAAAAATAGTGGGTGTGTTTGTCCAAGGGCTTGAATGAATGGAGGGTAAATATTTGGGTTGCTTGCCAGGGTGATGCTGGGCTGCAGCTTGTGCTTGGCAGAGACCCACACCAACCAACTCTGAGTTGTGGCAGAGCATTCTCAGCTAAACTGGCAGTGAAAACCATTGGTACAGCTTTGGGTGGTTGCAAAGAGAGCCTGCAATGATGTGGGGGTGTCTGGAAGCACTGGGCTTTGTTTGGGGTGCTGCTGGAGGACAGGGCTGGATTTACAGGTTCCTTCCTGCTGCTGGTGGCAGAGCTGCTCTGCTCAAACACGGGGTTGTCTCAGAGATAAAAGTGATACCACACAAACAGCAGGGTGTTCCTCTGGCTGAGGCAGAAAGCAGCTGGTAGATAAGGCCTGAACTGCAGCAGCTGGTGTTCATATTCTGACAGAGTCCATGGGAGACAGGCACATCCAATGATGATCAACAAGTCAGATTTATTCATTAACAGGCTTTTATAATCACAGTAAGAAGGCTTATAAATATTGCAAAAGTAAAGCTCATTATTGGTCATGTGAAAAACACCAATCACTTGCTTTTGAAATTGTTAAAAGTTTATAGTAATAAAATGGTTGTAAAAATAGTGATACAATTAGAGTCATAATAATTTGGACAGTTTAAATCAGGACAATATGAGACAATAAAAGCAAAGAGTTATGGATGTCTGGGTACCTTTTTCTGGGCATCACGAGCCCGAAAAAGGACACAGTTAACAAAGGATTAACCCTTAAAAACAACAGCCTGTTGCATATTCATACACCTCATCCATGATGCATAAATTCCATTCAAACACAGGATTCTGTCTGGGCAGTGTCAACTTCTTCCTTCTAATCCTGACAGCACCTTCAAGGTGGGAAGAAGTTCATTTCTTCTGATAAGAGCAATAAATTCCCTTTCTCTGAAAGATTCAGGTGTCCTGTGGCTGCTATCTCACTGCAAGTCCTTTCTGTTAAACAAAGCATCTTATATAGCACAGTTTCTATTTTAACAATTTTTATAACCTAAGACTATATTCAACCCAGTACTCAAGAGAATCAATACAGCATTACTCCCTAACACACCACATATAATATTAATTTTAATATTTGCGAAAAGCCAATCATAAAATACATGCATTTTTCACAGTCAGCTATAAAAAGTCAGTCCCACCTCTCTCAGGATGTTTGTGGCTTCTTTTTACCTCCTGTTATCACATATTTTCTTGAACAGCTCCTTGCTCAAGAAAACTGTGTCCTTGCACAAGGCAGCTGTTGCTTTGCCAGCTGTATATTTTCATGTCTCTGTCTCATGTCTCAACAAAACTCTCCACAATATTCTGCAGGAGAATCCTTAGAAAACCTTGGGAAAAGTGTCCTCAGTGTCCCAGAGGAGGCAGAGTTCTGCTTTTGGCTGCTGAAGGGAGAACAAGCATCCTGGCTTTTGGCAGGGCTCAAGTTGTTTACTGAGACAACTTTCTAAAGGCTTTGTTTGGCTCTCACTGATTGGCTTCTTCTGTTTCAAGTGTTTTCTTCCAGTTTCCTTGTGTTTGATTTTTGGAGAAGAAAAAAGCCTTCAGCTGGGAGAAATTAAAAGTGGTTTTTTCCCAGTCTTTGGTGCAGTTGGAATCAGAGAAAATCAATTTAAGGGGAGAGCTGAACCACACCATTTCTTTGTCATCTTTCCAGGTGGTATTTAGGGCTTAGCTCCTCTTTTTGAAGGTGGCAATATGAGAATGCAGAGTAGGCAATATGAGGATTCATTAAGCCTGAAAATATAAAAGTAATTGCAGGCAAACCAAGGCATGTCCTGGGGGAGGGTTCACTCATCCACACTTGAACCTGCAGTTTAATGGGATGAGCTGAGATGCAGATGAAGGATCCCTTCTCAGTCCCAGGACTTGCAAACCTCATTTTGGTCCAGACAAATCCATTAGCTGTCCCAATTTCCTTCCCCTGACCAAGGGGAAAAATGTCTTTACAGCCAGCCATGAGTGCAGGTGCTCTCTGGTGATTAGTTTATCATAAAAAGAAATTGCTGGGTGTGTTTATCCCAACAGATGGGCAATAAATAACTGTATTTCCCACTTATATTAAAAATCTTGTCTCAGTGGCATTTGGGTTTTCCTTGGGTTGTCCATTTTTTAGCATGAAGTGCTTGAGCTGCACACTCTGCACCCACTTTTGTAAACTGAAAACATTTTTTTCTATGCACACCAAAACCAGTGCAGCCCAATAACTCCACTTGGGAAGTTTTTGGGTTGGAAAAGTCCATATTGTCCATTTTCCATTGAGCCTGACAAGGTCTTTGTGACTAAATACAAGTGGGAGGTACCAGCATTAGAGCAGGATTTTAACTTAATAAAAGAGGAGCACAGAGAGAGGTCTGAAAGATGAAATTTCTCTTGTTGTCAGTAGTAAATCCCAAATTTATTATGGAATTTCAAGGTTTTCAACTCTATTATAGCAAGAATGTTTATTGTTATGGGATATTTTTGGTGGTTGGTGGTTTGCTCTTAACAGGTAAACAAAACTGGTGAAGTTTTCTTTGCTTTTATTTGGGCCTTGTTTAAAATTGTGATCCCCTCAGAGTAAACTTCAACAATATCTTCTCACCACATTTAAAAAAGAAAAAAAAACCCAACCAAACAAAAAAAGAAAAAGGCAAACCATCAAAAAAGTCCTCCCAAGGTGCAAAGCCAGCACAGGAAGCGCGTGACTGCCGGATCTGGGGTTCAGGGGCCCTGCCCTTCTCACAGGAGATGTTGGCCACACAGAACCCCTTTAGGGCCTTTGGGAGGGACCTCACTGGCAGCAGCTGGGTGACATTTATTTTGGGGTGTTGAGTGTAAAAGGTGTCACTGTTTCAGTTTGTTCTTGTGAGGGAAAGCTGGGGTTGGTTCTTGCCCTCAGCAATTCCTGCTCCGTGGGAGGAGCTGGGGTGCCCTCACAGCTTTGGGCAGCTCAGCTCCAGTGCAGGATGTGCTGTCCTAGAGGAATTTTATTCCTCCTCTGTCCTAAAGGAATTTTTTTCTCTGTTCAAAAGGAATTGTGCTGCTGAGAGCCCTCCCCTGTTGCTTGTTCCTTCTCTGAGGCCCGCTGGGCTCACGAGTGGTGGCAGGGGCAGCAATGGGATGATCTGTAGGGTCCCTCCAGCCCCAAATCTGTGTTTGTGTGCTGGGGGTGTTGTAGGGTGAGGAGTTGTGCTCACAGTGAGCAGCTGGTGCTGCCCAGCAAAGAGGGGCTGGAGGGAACCAGGCTGAGAGTCTCCATTTCGTGCCAAGACATGAAGGGGAAAAGGTCATGAAGAGCATCTGGAGCTGCTCCCCAGGAAGTGGCTGGGCAGGGGAAGTGACCCTGTGGGTTTGTGAGCCAGGGTGATCATGGGCCAGCAGAGGGACCTGTGCAAGCTCTGTGGTCACCTGGGCCAGCAGAAGGACCTGTGCAAGCTCTGTGGTCACCTGGGCCAGCACAGGGACCTGTGCAGGCTCTGTGGTCACCCAGGCCAGCAGAGGGACCTGTGCAAGCTCTGTGGTCACCTAGGTCAGCAGAGGGACCTGTGCAAGCTCTGTGGTCACCTAGGTCAGCAGAGGGACCTGTGCAGGCTCTGTGGTCACCTGGGCCAGCACAGGGACCTGTGCAAGCTCTGTGGTCACCCAGGCCAACAGAGGGACCTGTGCAAGCTCTGTGGTCACCCAGGCCAACAGAGGGACCTGTGCAGGCTCTCTGGTCACCCAGGCCAGCAGAGGGACCTGTGCAAGCTCTGTGGTCACCCGGGCCAGCAGAGGGACCTGTGCAAGCTCTGTGGTCACCCAGGCCAGCACAGGGACCTGTGCAAGCTCTGTGGTCACCTAGGTCAGCAGAGGGACCTGTGCAAGCTCTGTGGTCACCCGGGCCAGCACAGGGACCTGTGCAAGCTCTGTGGTCACCTGGGCCAGCACAGGGACCTGTGCAGGCTCTGTGGTCACCTAGGCCAGCACAGGGACCTGTGCAGGCTCTGTGGTCACCCGGGCCAGCCCCTTTGCCTGTTTGAAGGCAAAGCCTGTGAGAAGTTCACCTGCTGGGCCTGGGGGGTTTGGAGGAACTGCTTCCACCTCTGTTGGGGTGGGGTATGGGCAGAGCTGGGCATTACCAGGCTGGCACTGATATCCTGGGTAAGGCAGCAGCTCCTTTCATTGCTCCTCATTTGCAGAAAGGACATCTTGAGGATGTTTCTCACCAGCCTTGGCTTTGCTGGACCTCGGCTGGTTGCTTGTTCTGGTTTGTTTCTTACAAGATCTGAGGCACCATTGGTATCCGGGTGCTGTTGTAATAAATCTATGCTTGCAGGGCCGGGGTGTGTGAGCAGGGCTGGTGTGTGAGCAGGGCTGGGGTGTGTGAGCAGGGCTGGTGTGAGCAGGGCTGGGGTGTGTGAGCAGGGCTGGTGTGAGCAGGGCTGGGGTGTGTGAGCAGGGCTGGTGTGTGTGAGCAGGGCTGGTGTGAGCAGGGCTGGTGTGTGTGAGCAGGGCTGGGGTGTGTGAGCAGGGCTGGGGTGTGTGAGCAGGGATGGTGTGTGTGAGCAGGGATGGTGTGTGAGCAGGGCTGGTGTGTGTGAGCAGGGATGGTGTGTGTGAGCAGGGATGGTGTGTGAGCAGGGATGGTGTGTGTGAGCAGGGATGGTGTGTGTGAGCAGGGCTGGGGTGTGTGAGCAGGGATGGTGTGTGTGAGCAGGGCTGGGGTGTGTGAGCAGGGATGGTGTGTGTGAGCAGGGCTGGTGTGTGAGCAGGGATGGTGTGTGTGAGCAGGGATGGTGTGTGTGAGCAGGGCCGGGGTGTGTGAGCAGGGCTGGGGTGTGTGAGCAGGGCCAGGGTGTGTGAGCAGGGCCAGGGTGTGTGAGCAGGGCTGGTGTGTGTGAGCAGGGCTGGGGTGTGTGAGCAGGGATGGTGTGTGTGAGCAGGGCTGGGGTGTGTGAGCAGGGCTGGTGTGTGTGAGCAGGGCTGGGGTGTGTGAGCAGGGCTGGTGTGTGTGAGCAGGGCTGGGGTGTGTGAGCAGGGATGGTGTGTGTGAGCAGGGCCAGGGTGTGTGAGCAGGGCCAGGGTGTGTGAGCAGGGCCAGGGTGTGTGAGCAGGGCCAGGGTGTGTGAGCAGGGCCAGGGTGTGTGAGCAGGGCCAGGGTGTGTGAGCAGGGCTGGTGTGTGAGAAGGGCTGGGGTGTGAGCAGGGCTGCTGTGTGTGAGCAGGGATGGTATGTGTGAGCAGGGCTGGTGTGTGAGAAGGGCTGGGGTGTGAGCAGGGCTGCTGTGTGTGAGCAGGGATGGTATGTGTGAGCAGGGCTGGTGTGTGAGAAGGGCTGGGGTGTGAGCAGGGCTGCTGTGTGTGAGCAGGGCTGGTGTGTGTGAGCAGGGCTGGGGTGTGTGAGCAGGGATGGTGTGTGTGAGCAGGGCTGCTGTGTGTGAGCAGGGCTGGTGTGTGTGAGCAGGGCTGCTGTGTGTGAGCAGGGATGGTGTGTGTGAGCAGGGCTGCT
Source organism: Geothlypis trichas (assembly GCA_009764595.1). Classification (NCBI taxonomy): domain Eukaryota; kingdom Metazoa; phylum Chordata; class Aves; order Passeriformes; family Parulidae; genus Geothlypis; species Geothlypis trichas. Next base: position 29,777,670 of record CM019909.1, on the reverse strand, counting down.
GTGTGTGAGCAGGGCTGGTGTGTGTGAGCAGGGCCGGTGTGTGTGAGCAGGGCTGGGGTGTGTGAGCAGGGCCGGGGTTTGTGAGCAGGGCTGGGGTTTGTGAGCAGGGCTGGTGTGTGTGAGCAGGGCCGGGGTTTGTGAGCAGGGCTGGGGTTTGTGAGCAGGGCTGGTGTGTGTGAGCAGGGCTGGGGTTTGTGAGCAGGGCTGGTGTGTCTGAGCAGGGATGGTGTGTCTGAGCAGGGATGGTGTGTGTTAGCAGGGATGGTGTGTGTGAGCAGGGATGGTGTGTCTGAGCAGGGATGGTGTGTGTGAGCAGGGATGGTGTGTCTGAGCAGGGATGGTGTGTGTGAGCAGGGATGGTGTGTGTGAGCAGGGATGGTATGTGTGAGCCCTCCTCTCTGTGTGTGAGCAGGGCCGGGGTGTGAGCAGGGTGGTGTGTGTGACCATCCCTGCTGTGTGTGACCAGGGCTTCTGTGCTGAGCCCTCCTCTGTGTGTGTGAGCAGAGCTGGTGTGTGTGAGCCCTCCCTGCACTGTGTAGGCCCTCCCTGCTGTGCTGAGCCCTCCCTGCTGTGCTGAGCCCTCCTGTGTGTGTGTGAGCCCTCCCTGCTGTGCTGAGCCCTCCTTTCTGTGTGTGAGCAGAGCTGGTGTGTGTGAGCCCTCCTCTCTGAGTGTGAGCAGGGCTGGGGTGCTGAGCCCTCCCTGCAGAGCTGCTGTGCGTGACCCTCCTCACTCCCAGTGCCTCATTCCCATTAAATTCATCCCAAGGAAATCTGAACTTTTCTCCGGAGCGCTGCCACATCCTGCTCCGGTGACCTGCTGAGGTCAGTGCCACGTCAGCCCTCAGGAAGAAGCCGAGCAGAACCCTCTCCACTTTCTCCTGCGGGAACCCCCGGGGTGTGTGCCCGGCTGCTTTCCCTGGAAGCTTTTGCCCAGGTCTGCCTGAGGTGCCCCTCAGGAAAGGGCCGGAATCGGCGGGAAGGGGCCGCGCTTCCCGGAGCTCCGCTCCGCTCTGCTGGGAAGGAACCAGGGCTCTTCTCCAGAGAATTCCCATCCCATCTGCGGCCCCGAGCTGCCAGGGCACGGGGATCAGAGAGGAGAACATCAAGGAAGGAAAAGGATCATTAATGCCGTGTCCCAGGCAGGAATAAAAACAAATTGTCCGTGTAAATCGCTGTAACGCTGGAATGCCCCTTCAGCCCCGTCAGCATCGGCCTGAGCAGTAAAGCTGGTGTTTAGGTAGTTGTGAGGGAAAACTTATCAAAATTAAATTAATTCTCTAATTAAAACTTAATTACAGAAAAATCAGGTTGTTTTTGGAAGGTTTTCATGAAGGTTTCTTGAGGCTTTCTTTGCCTTCAAGGAAATTGATCCTGGTTGAGCAGAGAAGTGCTTGGGGTTGACTGTACAAGGATATCATGATTGGTTGTAAATCCCAAGAATTGTATCACTTAAAGTTATTATTCCTGAAATTGGGGATGGAAGAATCAAGCTGGTTTTTAGGTAGTTGTGAGGAAAAACTTATCAAAATTAAATTAATTCTCTAATTAAAACTTAATTACAGAAAAATCAGGTTGTTTTTGGAAGGTTTCCATGAAGGTTTCTTGAGGCTTTCTTTGCCTTCAAGGAAATTGATCCTGGTTTAGCAGAAAAGTGCTTGGGGTTGACTATACAAAAACAGAATAATTGGTTGTAAACCCCAAGAATTATATCACTAAAAGTTATTATACCTGAAACTGGGGATGGAAGAATCAAGCTGGTTTTTAGATAGTTGTGAGGAAAAGCTTATCAAAATTAAATTAATTCTCTAATTAAAATTTAATTACAGTATGGACTGCACAGAAAAACCCAAGGGGAGTTGTTAATTCTGCTTTGGGGTAAACAGGCTGTGATGTGATCACTGTGAGTAAAAGCATAAACACAGTAATAAATAATTAAAACAAATGAAATGTGCATTTGGTGAGAGAATCCTGTGGAAAACAAACAGCATGTGCTCACATATCTAAATTTTTAGAGCTAAGGAAACCTGAAACTAGATTGGCTGAGCTGGCAGAAAAGAGGAAGAACTTACAAATGATGCTTCAGAGTGAGTTTTGGCTGGGTCACATTTGAGCTGGGATTTTCCTGTATTTGTATTTTAGGGACTTTTGCCCCTGCAGTGAACCTTCCATCTCTGCCTTTGGCCTCCAGGATCC